>CATKHM010001157.1:0-10978 GCA_949751825.1 Blepharisma undulans | reverse complement strand
GAATTTATGGTCCAGACTCTAATAATCAAGAAATTTTCGAGTTTGTTGGCAAACAAACCATTATTGATGTAATGGAAGGATATAACGGTACAATTTTCGTTTATGGGCAAACAGGCTCAGGCAAAACATACACAATGCTTGGGGACGATATATATGATGAAGATTCAAGAGGGATCATTCCAAGGGCTGCATCACAAATTTTCGATTTTGTTCAAAATTGTGATGAGGAAACTGAGTATATATTAAAATGCTCTATGGTAGAAATTTATAAAGAAACATTGAGAGACTTGCTAGATGCTGAGCCAAAATTATTGAAAATTAAAGAAAGCCCAAGAAGAGGAGTTTACGTGGAAGGACTAAACGAAGTTTGTATAACCTCAGAAATTGAAATGCTGGAGATTCTTTCGTTAGGAGAAACCATGAGAACTGTGGCAGCTACAAAGCTGAACAAAATGTCATCAAGATCTCATTTGATTTTTATATTAGAAGTCATGCAAAAATACTCAAATGGCGCAGAAAAGAAAGGAATGCTGAATTTGGTTGATTTAGCAGGCAGCGAAAAAGTTCACTCAACAGGAGTAGCTGGGCATAAAATAGAAGAAACCAAAAAAATTAACTTATCACTTTCTGCGCTTGGAAATGTAATTCATGCACTTATATCAAATAGCGACCATGTTCCATATAGAGATTCAAAGTTGACAAGAATTCTTCAAGAAAGTTTGGGTGGAAACTATAAAACAACTCTAATAGTAGCTTGTTCACTTTGCCCTAAATCAGAAGAAGAAACTCTAAACACAATGCGCTTTGCATTACGAGCCAGAGCGATAAGAAATAAAGTCAGGGTGAATATGAGAGATGCCCCTGAAAATTATATACAGAAAATTGAATACCTTGAAGCGGAACTTAGGACTGCAAAAACTGAAATAATTCAGCTTAAAGGAGACAAGCCTCGAAAATCAAGCCCAGTCACAAATAAAATGATGGGGAGAATGTCAACCATAAGTGTAGATAGCACTCAGTCAAGGAAAAGAAGAGCTAGTGAATTGAAGGCAAAAGAAACTAATACAGATATGAAAGTTATGGTTTCGCTTGAAGAATTGAGAAATTTTACAGACGAGCCATCAAGAATTGAAAAGAAAAACCCAAATCCATTTCCTTTGTTTGAGCCAGACTCACTTGCATCATCGTTTAATTTCATCCCAGAAAAAGGAAACTCTGATGTAGAGATTGATTCGACATCAAATTTCAGAGAAAGCTTGAAACAAAAGGATGAAAAAATCCAAGAAATAAAGAAGAAAAATCATAACCTAAAGAAAGAGAACCAAACTTTGGCTGATAAAGTAAAGGAATTAGAAGAAAAAATGGCATCTATGAGGGCGAAACAGCTGCAAACAGAACAAAAAACTCACGAATATTATGATAATTACCACAAAACAGCTTTACTTATAAACAAAGATGCATCTGATAACGCATTATTAAAAAAACAAAACGAAAGTTTAAATAACCAAGTAAAACGTTTGACAAAAGCTCTAATGGAGCTAGATAGACGATATAAAAATTTTATAGAATCTAGCAGGAGATTTGATGTTTCTACTTGCATAGAATTTGAAGAGAGAACAGAAGTACTCAGAAGAGATGAGTTTCCAGTTATAACTGAGGTAAATGAAGTGGATGCTGATGCAAGCGACAGCTATGACTTAGGATTATCAAGAAGAGACATTTCAATTGATAAACAAGAAGTCTTAAGCTCAAGTCCATATGCTATAGAGCTGAAAAAAGCATTAGACAGCAATGCAGAACTGAGCAAAGATGTAGCGCTTTTCCAATTGAGAAATGAGCTTATACAGGCAGGAGTTATCAATGCAAATTTAGTTAGAGCTTATCATGGCTTGGATTGGAAGCTGAATTTGGTTAATCATAAATATATGATGAAAAGAAGCGTTTGCAAAAACCAAATGGAAAATATTAAATCTCTTGAAAAAATGCTTGATTTTTTACATCACTCATACAGACATGTAATTAAGCTATACGACCAAATGGAAAGAGAGGCACCAAAAATCCATGTCCAAACTGAAGCAACCCCAAGAGCAAGAATGATGAGGTCGTTTACAAATAAAAGAGTCACAAGAGTTGTCAATGGGCAAGTAGTCAACGCATTGCCTAGTGATAGTGGAAGTTTTACATTTGGTGCACAAGCATTAAGATCAGCCGCACGAACTTTATCTGTCAGACCAATGAAAGAACTAGGTAACAAAACTGATGAAGCCTCTCCAAAGCATTATAACTCTTCTTTCGCAGAGGCTGAATCCATCGACCCTTCTTTTTACCACACAAAGCTCAGAGCTATTGAAACCAGCTTCAACCTTCAGCAGCTTTATAACGAGCAACTTAAAAAAATGAACGAAGAATACAAAGAAGAGGT
The DNA here is from genome assembly GCA_949751825.1 of Blepharisma undulans. Classification (NCBI taxonomy): domain Eukaryota; phylum Ciliophora; class Heterotrichea; order Heterotrichida; family Blepharismidae; genus Blepharisma; species Blepharisma undulans. The sequence continues at coordinate 8,556 of CATKHM010001157.1, read as the reverse complement.
CATCCAATACAAAATTTTGCTTTCAAATTTAGAAAACGACATTTTCACTTCCCATAAAAATGAAATGGATAGGTGGAAAAGCTTTTTTGATGACCTTAAAAATAATTGTGAACAAGAGCTCATAAGGAAACAATATGAAGTTGTAAGACTAAATGAAGTTCTTGGAGAGTGGACAACAAGATTTATGGAACTTCAGGAAAGTTTGAGTACTCCGAATAAGCCGCTGAAAAAAGAAATGTATATTGAAATCCAAGAGCTGGTGAAGTCTACAATGAATACTGCAATATATACAGAGCCAATGACAAATATTAACAGAATATTTGGGAGATCTCCATTGAGGGAGTATATGAATATAACTCCATTACCTATAAATAGGCGGCTTGCGTCGCAAGGTGACCAAACTCCATAATATGATATAGTAAATTGATGCATATAACTATTTTTTATAAATTTTATCATTGTTCTTTTTCGAACATATTTTAAAGGCTTTATACGCTGTAACAGTCTTTAAAATAAAATTTAAATAGCATGGGTTGCAGTGCGTCTATGAATGCAACAAATCCAAGAAGACCTACAGTGACTTCTGCTTGCAAAAATTTTCAACAAGGTTCTTTTCAGACTTCTGAGGTAAATTCTGATAAATTGTGAATTGAAAATTCTTTTCCATTGGCCAGCCAGTCAAAATCAAAAGAAATCAGTTCAAGAAGCACGTCGGAGCGTGTGAAAAAATCTGGAGACAGAAATAAGCAATTAGCTGCTATAATTAGAGCCCATCATTGTGAAAAGAGTCCAGAAGAAAAAGGTGATGCTAAAGATCGACTTGATGTCGATGTTATTGAAGAGGATAATAGCGATGGCGATTATGGCACATTGCTCAATAACTGTGAATTTTATCATGAAGATATCTTGCATGAATTTCTGGGAATTGATGAGATCGAGATGACAGGGATTGACTAATAATAAGTGTAAATTATTTTGTTAGGGCAATTGTGCATTCTTGAGTTTAATTGCTGATAAAATACCGTTTATCTGCTTGAGTTTAACGCTGATGTATAATCTTTATTTTTTGAAATGCATTTTAAAATAATCGTCGAAGGCAAGCTGATTTTTGAACTAATATCAAATAAAATCATGCAATAAATATATATAATCTTTTTAGAAATAATTTTATTAATTTCGATAAATTTTATGTCTCTAATTATGTTAACTACCCTAAGATTATTTCACTAGCCACTTTTTGCAATTATTAACAATTTTTCATAAAATTATTTCATGAGATATATCAGCTCATCAATGCTAATTCTTTATAAAATTTCCCATTTTTAATTCAAAAATACAACCGCTGCCTGACATATTCTCGCCATATTTTCTCATAAATTTCAAAAAATATCTTTCTTTTTTTCTTCACATAGAGAACAAGGCGTTGTCTCATTATCATGGTTATATAAGATAAATATCCATGTTTTTTCTTTCAATCTTGTTTGCTCATATTATCACAATTTTGCCGTGACTAAAAAACAAAAAATATCTTTATGCGCTTTATGGTTTTTGGTCCAAATGAATTACTTAGCAATGATAGGAAGATTTTAGGTAACCTAAATTCGTGATTTTTGTGCTCATATCTTTGTTTTTCTCATGCAGATATAGAGCAAAGCTTAATGGTAGTATCATTTATATAAGAAGATTTTATGATATATAAATAGTGAGATAGTATTTATTTTAATCAAAAGCAATTAAAGATTTTGATATTTAGCTAAAATAATGAAAGGGAAATTTTTAATCTATTTGGATTCTAATCTTGCTATATGAATTTCACATAATTAAGTATTGTTTAGGATTAAAATTTTGAGGCTTTTTGAATAATTTTTCAAGAAGTTCTAAATCAAATTCTATTTGAATCACCTTGTTTTCACTTGCATTTGCTATAAAATTTATAAAGCTTATCTCTAATATTTTCAAAATCCCATTCATTCACAATTGCTAATTTTCTTTCAAAAGCTCGATTAATAATTCATAAATTCACAGCAAAAAATTTACCATTATTTCTTTTTCTAACTCTTCAAAAATCCTTACCTTTTCTTCCCTATTCCATCTAAAATATTACTCTCTATATAGGAGTCCTTATGGAAATAAATGGCTCTCTATTATCTGTTTGAGACTGCAATAGGCTATTCTCTATTTTCAGGCGAAGCCATTGAAGAAATAGGAGGAGTTCTATCATCAATTCAGCAGTCCATCAAAGATTTCAAGAGATTCAAGAAGATGGTTAAGTCTGAAGCTTATTATCAATTTACATCAGCCGACCAAGCACAAGAAAACATCCAAGCCATCGCAAACGGACTCTGTCCAAAGGATCTTGCTGAATTTTTGGAAGCACATCTCCCAAGCGTCACCAAGTCTAAATGCAAACTTGCAGTTGAGGACGCACGTCTTCCAGCCTCCATCAATGAATTTTACCCAAAGCTTACCTGCGTCAAGAACGAAATGACACAAGAAGTTTTCAGAGGAATTCGCCTTCACTTCGAAAATCTCGTCAAAGGACTTATCACCCACGACCTCAGCAAAGCCCAGCTTGGTCTCGCCCATGCTTATTCCCGATCCAAGGTCCAGCAAGACATCAAGCGCTACGACAAACACATTATCCACGCCATATCTCTTATTGACCAACTCGATAAAGATATCAACACCTTTGCAATGAGGCTTAAGGAGTGGTTTTCTTGGCACTTCCCTGAACTTTATCCAATTATCCCTGAAAATCTTACCTTTGCAAGAGCTGTGAAGCTGATTAAAAATAAGTCACTTTTAGATGAGGAATCAGTTGAAGGACTTGCAGAAGTGGTAGGAAGCGAAGATTTGGCCACAGAAATAGTGAATGCAGCCAAGATTTCAATGGGAGGTGATATGACTGATTTGGATTCTGAACAAATTAATGCTTTTTGTGATAAGGTTATTAATTTGGGAGAGTTCAGACTGAGACTTGTAGAATATTTGAAGCTGAGGATGTCACATATTGCACCAAATTTGTCTGCACTTATAGGGGAAACTGTAGGAGCAAGACTAATTTCACAGGCTGGAGGGCTCAGCAATTTAGCGAAATACCCAGCTTCAACTGTACAAATTTTGGGAGCAGAAAAAGCTTTGTTCAGAGCTTTGAAAACAAGAGGAAACACACCAAAATATGGAATTCTTTATCACTCTTCGTTTATAGGTAGAGCTGGAGCTGCAGATAAAGGAAAAATTTCAAGGTTTTTAGCTAACAAATGTTCATTGGCAAGCAGAATTGATTGTTTTTATCCAGGATCTACTAGTGCTTTTGGAGAAAGAATGAATGAACAGGTAGAAGAAAGGCTAAAATACTTCGTTACTGGAGAAAGAGGAGCTCCTAATGAAGATGTGATGCATGAGGTCATTGAAAAACTAGAAAAAGAAGCACCCAAAACAGAAGAAGCACCTAAGAAGAAAAGAAAGATTTCGGAGCCTGAAGAAGAAGAGGATTCTGAAGGAGAAATCCCAGTCAAAAAAGGCAAAAAAGTAGAAAAGTCAAAGAAAAAATCTGCCAAAAAAGTGGTAGAAGAGTCTGAAAGTGAAGAGGAAAAACCCAAGAAAAAAGGAAAAAAGTCAAAAGTTGTAGTTGAGTCCAGTGAAGAAGAGGAGGAGAAGCCTAAGAAGAAAGGCAAGAAATCAAAGGAAGAGTCAGACGAAGAGAGTGAAGAAGACACCAAAAAGAAAAAGAAGGGCAAAAAAGACAGCAAAAAGCGAAAATCTTCTGAATAATAAGTTTATTGATTCTTAACAATTTAGCTTAACTATTCATTATTTATTGATTCTAAGCTTGCTCAATAGGCGTTATAGACACAGTCCCATCATCATTGACTGCGACATTTTCTTCATCTGTCGCGAACAAAATTTTCTGGATTTCCATCACAATAGGGTTGCCTTGGTCTTCATAGTGCTCACAAAACAATTCAATAGCTCGCAGCTTGCCAAAGTAAAAGTCTCTTTCTTTTTCTAAAGAATCTGAAGTTAGTCGCAGTTCTGCCAGTTGCCGAGTTACTTCGCTTTCGTCTGGTCTTGCTTCTCTCACAGGTTTTGCTTTAGGCTGTGGTGCTCTTGATGGTTCAGCTGGTCTTGGGTTTCTTGGCTGGGCGTTTTGTGGCCTGGGTTGGGCTGCTTGGGCTGGACCAGTTCTTTCACCTGCATCCCAAGGTGTTTTGGCTCCTCTTCTTTTTTCAAGAGCTGGGTAGTCGCCTCCCCTGTAGTTTAAGTCAACAAAGCGCTTGAACCATTGAAAGAATTCCAAATTGTCAAGTGATTTTGCTTTGATAAGTTTTTCTACTTCAATGTATTTTTGCACATTATTTTTGTCAAAAGCTGCTTGAAGAAGCTTTCAATTTTGGGTTCATTCGTGGTCATATTTACCCATCCAGTTAATTTTGCTGAGGTTTATGCTGCCTGGAAACACTGCATCCATGATTTGACAATACGCGGCACCTGTAGCCATTTGCTCGACTCTTGTGATATTCAGTTGGAGAAGGCCGTTGACCCAGCTCAAGAGCTCTGATTTGCCTACGAAGAAAGCTCCATCCATAATACCGATGTTTGACCCAAGTGCCATTGGAATCGATTATAAACTTATTAAATTTAATGATTTCTATAAAGAAATTATGTTTTAAGGTGTATAATTTTTTCTTATTAAATAAAGCTCTTTATTGCGAGAATTAATTTCCTTTCTTTTCTCAAAAACGCTTCTTTTTACTATAAAAACTTGCATTTTACATAAAACTTAAAAGAATCATGAATACTCAAGAATAATCATAAATATGGCAGGCGAGATTAAGTTTCTATCGAAGTTCACGATTTTTATCCTATTTTGGATCGCTTCAGCTGACATAAACACGATGATGAACTGTACAGCTTATACATGTAAGACAAGCAAGCAGTCTTTTACCAGTGGAACGTGCGTTTTTTACGATAAATCAGCTACTCTTCCTACTTACTACGTTAAGCCTTGTTCATCCTCAAAAGAGTACTGCCCGCTCGCAACTCAAGAAAATACCACCTGCACCAAAATTCCAGACACTCCAGTTGAAATCACTGGCTTATACCCTGGAGAAAAATGTACAAAAGATTCAGAATGCAGGGCGCCTGCAATTGAAGAAGGAAAAACTGGCTGTATCGATAATATTTGCACAGGACAAGGAGAAAAAGAAGGCTGCCAGTCTAATCCTGATTGCAAGCCTGGGCTATACTGTTCCTCCGGTACATGCCAACCACAATACGCAATTAATACCTTTGGGTGCCAGAATGACTACGAATGCGTCAATGGTGCTGGCTGCAATATCACTAATGAGATTAAGAATAACAAATGTGTAGCTTATAGGACCATCCCTCCACATCAACCTGTAGGAGAATGCGCAACTGATCAAGTGAACATGTTGTGCTCGTCTAATTATTGTCAAGTAACGGGGCAGATTTTGAATTCTGCAAACGATTATCAATACACATATGCCTGCTTAGAACCTGTTCAGTCTATCAACTATTTGCCAATGAAGTGCAGCTCTGATGTCGACTGCAGGTCGGTTAGTGATGACTTTTTCAGTGATGGACAACTTTTTGGTACTTGTACATGCGGGCGTAATAAAAATGCTCAAAGTTATTGCTCTCTATTTCCTGGTGACCCTGTTGCTGCATCTGCGTATTCACTTGCCCAAAAATGGTTCAATGGAACAGATATAAATTACTGCAACACAGACCATAGGTTTGATTCTTACTGCATCAGCAACTGGGCTAAGAAGGATCTTTATGAGAAGTGGTTGTTTTATAGCCTTTTTGCGAACAGTTATCCTTATGCTGTAGATGAAGAAGACTGTGTGGCAGAAGTTTTTGATAGTGCTTTATATGAGATAACAAAGAAATTGGATAGTTCGGCGATGAACTACGTTCTATTAGCACCTTTACTCGCTTTAGTAATGAACTAAGTTAAGGTTTTACAAAATCTTAATAATAAAATTGAATAAAATAAAGTAAATTGGAATGAAGCAGGATATTATATTTATATATGCTGTGTGCATTTATCTCTTACATATAATTAATTTTGTGTATAAGTTTATAGTCATATTAAATATACATCCCCATTTATATAAATATTTTATTTACTTTTTGATTATCGAATTATTGAAGCAAATGCTATAAAAATTCTTATATTATGAATTTTAACATCCCATAATAATATGAAAAGCAATAATTTTAAAATTCTCTATTAAAATATCAGCTACTCTTGCAAGGTTTTAATAGCATCTAAACAAGTCTGAATCCATCCTGGCAAGTCAACTTCGCTTTGTGAATATCTCAGCACCCAGGGATGAGCGCAAAGCTGAACTGTGCTTCACCTTTGTTCAGGCACCTTTTTAACACAATGGCTTAAAAAATCTTTAAATTCAGCTGAAAATGTATCTGGAAGCGTTGGTTCTGGGGAAGTATTAATATGTTCAATCATTTCTATATATGTATTTGCTTTAGGATATGGATACTTTCCGACAGCTAATTCTACAAGCATAAGCCCAAGGCTTCAAATATCGCTATTATAGCTATAATTTTTACCATTGATCCTTTCAGGACTCATATAAATCATTGTCCCAACAAAAGTATTGCAAAGTCCAATGGTAACACCTAGTTCTTTACTTATTCCAAAGTCGCTTAATTTAACCGCCCCAGATGTGCTTGCTAAAACATTTTCTGGTTTTATATCTCTATGGACTTGATGCTTTACTTTATGGAGATACATAAGTCCATTCAACATCTGTTGAGTCATTTTAGCTAAAATTGGTTCAGGAACTGTAGGATTCGGAAGTTTTTTAACTAAATCGCCTAAGCTTCCTGCATCCATCAGCTCCAAAGCAACTTTCACTTGTCCTTCATCGAAATAAGCACCATAAAATTTCACAAGGAAAGGGCAATCAGATCTCTCCAATGCACGAATATCGTTCATTAGCTGTCGTCTTTTTTCTTTATCATAAACATTAATTGATTTCAAGGCAAGTAAAGTGCCGGTAGGCTTATGTAAAGCTTCTTGAACAATCGCTGCAGAGCCTCTTCCTCTAAACTTTCCCATTTCTAAGTCTTGAGGTTGAATTGAAATGACAGTTCCTCTTTCATCTCTTGCAAAACCTTTACGACCGATATCTAACCCTTCTTTGATGAATTTTAATCCATCTGCACCACTGAATTAGAATTACATTTCTATAGACATGGAATTCTCCATGTTTTGTTCTCCTTCTGAATCTGAATCTAGTTTTAGCATCTTCTTCGTCATTGTTGGCTTTTTCTTCATCTTTGACATTATTATGCTAATTATTAGATAATTCAAAAGGGTTTCATTATAATTATTTTTTAAAGCATTTACATCGAAGGTCATCAAACTGAATTTTTATTACAAATTTTGAAGAATTCTTTTGAATCACTTTAAATAAATACTAAATGCAATAATTGATATATTTTGGTCACTTTAGTTTTGAAATTAAATTTATAAATCAATTAGCAGCTATTTTTACTTTTATTATAATTAATTATAGGTAGGCAAGAAGTTTCATTCACAATTGGAAGACCAAAATGATAAGATTTTTATTATGTAAGTTTTTAATATTTTATTACATGAGATAAATCTTTAGAATTGCTACTAGAATTCATTATTATAGAGTCATTGAATTACAATTTTATAGCAAATATCAAATCAATTAAGCTGATATTAATATAATAAATTCAGAGTCGTTAATTAATTCTTTGGCAATTATTTTTTAATATTGTTGCATAATGTGTTGTTATAGGCTTTATTTGCATTTTCTTGATCATTCCTTATCATTTAAATAATTGCAAAGAGTATATTTTCATTGCCATCTTACGCTAGCAAACTCATATAAATAAAAGATTTTTTAAATCAATGTTTTGAGAATAAACGTGTTTGATAAAATTCATCCATTTTAAAATTTTTTGAACTTATAAAATTCAATTAAGGGCAATTAAATCCAATAATCTGTGGAAAAACGCAAAATTAATTAAGATTTTGGATTTATAAATGGTGAAGCTATTTAGCAAGAAAGTTTAATACTGCTATTTCTTGCCTAAATTTAAATTCCAACAAGACAAAAATTCGAAAACTTCAGCTTTAAGCTTCCTTTTGCATGAATAAGATTAATAATAATCTTCTTCAGAATGAAAATTTTTAATAGCTTGCCCTATCACTATGACGTTTAAAATATCATCTCATCTGAATTTATGTTCGGCCGTTATATCACACATCAGCCATAATAGTCTGTTCATTACTTTCATTAGCTAAATACTGATATGGAAGAGTAAAATTTGAAATCATGGCTTATAATTAATAAATAGCAATGACAACCACACTCATTCCAAATTTCGCATGCATAAGCAATTCACAGCACTCAGACTACTGCTGTGATTTATGTGGGATTGGCTTTGAGTCTCCTTTAGAGTACCGAGATCACCTAATTCAAGACTTTGAGCTTGACCAGGATTCGATTTCATTTTTGCAATTCAGCT
>CATKHM010001156.1:0-10988 GCA_949751825.1 Blepharisma undulans | reverse complement strand
TGAATCTCAAAAGATGATATAAATTAACTCCAATGCCAATAAAAACTTACTCTTGTCATAGTGTAATATTCAATGGAAATATTTTGATTTCTGGATTATTCCAAAATATTTTGCTATATTCAATTGACACAGATTCTTTCTCAATAATTCCTTATAGATTTGCAATAGACACAAAGAAATTGCTGGTAAATGCAGGCAGGTTGTATTTGATTGAGCTCATGTATTCAGGATTAATATATGAGAACGAAGCAGAAGATGAGTATGCTTGAAAGATAATAGGTAAATCAACAATTTACAACTCTTATCAAGTTTATTGGTCATTTAATAAAGGAGGAATTTGCATCGCGTCAAATAAAGATGAAGTGAAATACTATAAGTTGGACTTAGGCAGGAAAATAATGTTTGAAGTGGATAAAAACTAATATATAAATAATTTTTATTTTATAATTAACCAACAATAATCTGGTGAATACCTTGAGCTTAAGTTTGGATAAATAGATTAATGAAATTCATTTTAATTTCGTGATATGGATTATCGCAAAACGTTAAAATTATGATAATTTGACCCTGCAGTTACCGAGTTTTATGGCATATTTATTAAATTCATTATCATTTCTATGGATAACTACGATTTTTGTTATATTACTATCTTTCAAGCATCAATAATAGCATTATCATTGAATTTATTGTATAGATTAGTTCTTTTCTTTCACTATGATAATTTAATGATGCCTTTAATTTTTTAAAATGAGTTATTTATTGGAAAAACATAAAGAAATTTAAAAATTTATTAAATGAACAATAAGCAATAAATTAATAATCAGACCTCACAAGATATATTCAATTGGATTAGCAGCAATAATAATTTCTTTTCATTCCATAATATGGAAACCAAGCCTCTAAATAAGCCTAGACTACTTGATTTATTATTTGATCAAGCTCAAGCCATTCTAAAAGATGAAACTTATAGCACTCAAAACCTACTTGCCAATCAATTATTAACGCCTCAAGATCTAGATACCAAACGACTAGAGATGTTAAATAGAACCAAAAATGATCCAAAAATTGAGCAAGATTTCAGAAAAATTAGCAAAATATATAAAAATCAAAGCCAAAATGCTTCTTCTAGTTTAGAACTCGAAAGAGCCTATCTAGACTATGTCAACGCTTATCATAAAATCACATCACTTTATACATTAGGTAACAATGAAACTTTTACAAACACGTATTTGCATGTTTTTGACACTGAAAAAGAAAGAGAAACAATTTATAAGCTGGAAGTTCCGGAAATATTAGGCAGCAGTACATGCGTAGCTCTGCTTCCTAATGGCGAGTTATTCTGCTATGGGAATAGATTGATTTCTGGGATTGCATTGATTATAGACAATGATTATAAAATTCGAATTCTGCCATCATGAATGCCATGTGAATATTCTTCAGCGATTTATTTTAATTCAAGCGTATATTGCTTTGGAGGAAAGAACAAGTATTATGGCTCACTAACATTGTCCAGTAGATTTGATTTGACTGAAAATAGATGATGCAAATTAAAAGCAATGCCAGATAATGATGCCTTCTGCAGTAGTGTAATATTTAAAGGGAATATTCTAATTTCGGGACATAGAAGCAATAATATTTGATTATATTCAATTGATATTGATTCATTCTCAATAATTCCTCATTACTTTGAAAGAGATAGAAAAAAGATTCTAATAAATGCAGGGAAGTTGTATTTAATTGAGTGAAGTAAATATAGTAAAATGATTTACGAAAATGAAGCTGGAGATGAGTATGTTTGAAAGCGGATAGCAAAAATAAACAATAGTGACAATTGCGAAAATTTTTGCTCATATAATAAAGAAATGATCTATATCAAAACAGATACCGATGAAATAGGATATATCAAGTTTGATTTAAATAAGAAGATGCTCAACATAATAAGATAAAATACATGAAATATAATTATTTTAGTTAACCCCCGAATAAAGAGGATCAAAACTAATAGAAAAATTCTTATTTGTTTGGGAAAGTTAGAATAAAATTAGTAAGCTTAATCAAATTAAAAGATAGATTGAAGGCTATCAATTTTTTAAACTATTATCTGACGCTTTAAGCTCTATTGGTTATCACGTTTTGGTATTAAAATTTAATGGCCAGTTTATGTTTGATTTTAGTCTATTGATGTTTACATGCTTTGTTTTAAAGATGAATTCTTCAGTCAATCTTAAAGATTTATGCACGATTTATTAATGCTAATCACATCTTGATTTCAAATCATTATAATATTTAAAATATGCATACAAATAAATTTAAACTGATAAGGCATCGCAATTGAAATTTTTTGTAATCGATATTATGAGTCGTGTCATCAGAGAAAACCCAACTTGCTTGCACAAGGCAAAAGAAGTCTAAATAATGAATCAAAAGATACTAAAATTCAGCTCAATCATAATGATAATAATCTAATTGTAAATTAAAATAATGATTATAATATACTCAATCTTATAGCTTAAAAATTACTTCAATTGTTTAAACCAAACTTTTGTGTTTTAAATTAGTGAATAAATTACTTGATTTCTATGCATTCTGTTGTGATTAAAATTGCATATTGGAGCTTCTATTGTAATTTTATATGGAGATAAATCCTCGAAGCAAACCAAATTTGCTTAATTTCTTACTGAGGTCAGACACAGAATTTCTAAATAAAGAATCAGCGGAAACTCAAAGCCAGCTCAAAAATAACGAAAAACCATTAACCCCTCAAGATTTGGATTTGAAAAGATCAGCAATTTTACAAACAACCAAAAACGACCCAGAAACAGAGAATGATTTCAGAAAAACTTGTGCTCTCTATAAAAAATCTCGATCTAACACTCAACTCAAGAGTGCTTATCAAGAATATGTCAAGGCTTATCATAAATTGACCTCTCTTTATATGTTCAGTGACGATGGCGATGAAAAAACCTACTTATATGTCTTTAAAACTGAAAAAGAAAGTCAAAAAGTGTATAAATTGGATGTCCCATTACTACTGACTTATTCAAACTCAATAATAACTCTACTTCCAAATGGAGAGCTATTCTGTGCTATGAAAAATTTAAGCTTTGCATTAATAATTGATAATAATTATAAAGTTCAAGTGCTTCCAGAAAGAATACCCTTTTATTGTTTTTCCATGGTATATTTCAATAGAAATGTATATTGCTTTGGCGAGCAAAGTAGCATGGAGAAAAAAACTTCAACTTGCAGATTTGACTTGAATAAAAAAAAATGAGTTAAATTGGCTTCATGCCCAATCTATGTCCCATACTGCAATACTGTAGTATTTAATGGCAATATTCTCATTTCTGATACTAAACTCAAAAATCTTTTGCTGTATTCAATTGATATAGATTCCTTCTCAACAATTCCTTATGATTTTTCAGAGAAAGCACAAAAGATTCTTATAAATGCAGACAGATTGTATTTGATCGAATCCAGTTGAAAAAAGATGTTAATTTATAAGAATGAAGCTGATGATGTATATGATTGAACAAAAATTGGGAAGTCAACGGATGGCATTTCTGAGAAAATTTATTGCATATTCAATAAAGAGAGTATCTATATGATATCATCGCAGAATGAAGATGAATACTATAAGTTTGATTTGAAAAAAATGCAATTTTTGAATCTTTGGATAAGAAATCGATAATAATTGCGCTAAATAAAGGTATTTTTTAAAATTTTTGTTATTTTAATAAATTAATGTTTGATGATGCAATTAAATAATCAACCGATGATATAACTAATTCTTTCTTAATTAATATAAATCTACTAAATTTCTTTATTTTTGATAAACAAAATCCAATGCATGCATAATAATTCTAATTAAATATATCATAATAAAATTTTAAAGTTCTTACCAAATGCTTTCTTCATTTCAATTTTGAAGCAGAAATCTTATTTTAGAGCTTCTATCGCAATCGTAATATTGCGCTCGAGCTTCAAAATAAGCTTAACTTACTGAATTTCTTAATTGAGCCTGCCAAAGAAGTTCCACATAATGAACCAAAAGAAATCCAAAGTGAGCTTACTCATTAGTAAGCAACTATTAGCACCTCAAGATCGGCTTCTTTTAAAAAGTTAATATGCTAATGAAATTTCTTGCAAATTTCAGTTCTTTAAGGAATTGTAAATTCTGATGGATATAAATCCAAGATCATGATTTTTCAATCTCAAATTTCAAAATTGTTTTTATTTCTCATATCGAACTTTTGTATATGAATTGTTGGAATAAATTATTTAATTTCTATGTATTCTGCTGTTGCTAAAATTCCATATTTGGCTTTTGTTGTAATTTTATATGGAGGCAAACCCTCAAAATAAGCCAAGCTTGCTTAATTTTATTCTTAGATCAGACACAGAACTTCTAAACAAAGAATCAGAAGACACTCAAAGTCAGCCAAGTAATAATGAACAAGCATTAACTTCCCAAGACTTGGATTTGAAAAGATTGGCAATTTTGCAAAAAACCAATAATGATCCAGAAACAGAGAATGATTTCAGAAAAACCTGTGCTTTCTATAAAAAATCTAGACCTGGCCCTCATCTTAAGAGAGCTTATCAAGAATATGTTAAAGCATATCATAAATTGACCTCTCTTTATATGTTCAGTGAAAGTGAAGATAAAAAAAAGTTCTTATATGTCTTTAAAACCGAAAAAGAAAGCGAAAAAGTTTATGAATTTGAGTTAAAAAACATAGGTATTCGTTGACCATCACCACTAACTTTGCTTCCAAATGGAGAGCTATTTTGTGTTGAACCAAAATGAGGAAAAATATTTATCATTGATACTAATTATAAAGTTCGAATGATATGAGAAAGTTTATCCTTTTTTTGTGGGTCTGCTATATATTTCAATAGAAATGTATATTGCTTTGGTTTGCCATACGAAAATGTGGCTGAAATTGTTGCTAGCAGATTTGATTTAAATGAAAATAGAGAAGTTGTGCTAGCTTCAGGCCCAATCATAGCTCCATCCTACTGTATTTTAGTACCCAATCGAAACATTCTCATTTCTGGATATTTCAACAAAAATCTTTTGCTATATTCAATTGATATAGATTCCTTCTCAATAATTCCTTATGAATTTTTAGAGTCAACCAGAAAAATTTTAATAAATTCAGAAAGATTGTATTTGATTGAGTATGATGATAAAGGTTGGATGCAAATTTATAAGAATGAAGCTGAAGATGTATATAATTGAACCAATATTAGCAAATTTAGGATTGATATTTCTGATCCAATTCATTGTTTACTTAATAAAGAGAGCATCTATATGATATCATCAAAGAATGAAGTTGAATACTATAAGTTTGATTTGGGGAAAATGGAATTTTCGAAGATAAGGCATTTTTAAATTTATTATAGTTCTTAGATTAATTTTTGATAATGAGACTAAATGATAGTGATAGCTTAATAAGAGCTTTAATAATAAATATTATGAAATATTATATAAATTTTTGGATAAAATCAAGAAATCTAGCAGAGCTATTTACATTAAACCATTTTATCATGCTTTAAGCTGCATGTATTTTAATATATTATTTTTGTAGCTAAAACTATAGCTTTAAATGTTTAAAAAGTATTCAAATTTTAAACCTTAAATGATCTCCTGCCAGACTGTTTCGAGTTCTATTTTTAATTATATTAGGAAATATCTGCAGCCTTAACTCCATTGATAAGTGATCTGAGCAGAAGGTAGTCTTTCTGCACATTTTTATATAAAAGTAACAAAATTTGATGATAAACTCAAGTATATAGGACGAACAGTTTTTAATGAACCGTTAGTGGCACCCAGTGAGATGATTAGCAGAGCCAGAATTAAATAAAAATTACTTTTGTTGGAAATGGAGGGATCCAAGTTAGTTTTGTAAGAGCTTTAAAGCATATTTTTAATGTAAAATTAGAATCATACACAAATCAAAATAGCTTCAACTAATAGCTACGTTATGAGAATTGACTGTGAGAAGACGTTCGCAGAAATTGGCAATATAAATACACAGTATTAATCTAATCTATTTTAATTTCAGAGCTTCTGTTGTAATCTAAATATGGAATTCAAGCCTCAAAATAAACTCAATTTGCTGAATTTCTTAATTGAGTCTGCTAAAGTAGTTGTTGATAATGAATCTGAAGAAATTCAAAGTCAGTTTAATCATAATAAACAACTTGATCCTCAAGATCTGGATTTGAAAAGATTAGAAATTTTGAAAAAAACCAATAACGACCCAGAAACAGAAAAAGATTTTAGAAAAACTTGCTCAATGTATAAGAGCCAAAATTTTTCATCTAGCCCTCAACTTAAGAGAGCTTATCGAGAATACGTTAAAGCTTATCATAAATTGACTTCTCTATATATTTTATGTGATGATGAAGACCAAAAAACTTTCTTGGGTGTTTTTAAAACTGAAAAAGAAAGTGAAAAACTTTATGAATTGGAGGTGCCAGAACGACTGAGCCATTGAACATCCATAACTCTGCTTCCTAATGGAGAGCTATTCTGCTTTGGAGATGAATATTATTCTGGCACTGTGCTGATAATTGATAATAATTATAAAGCTCGAGTGTTATCAAGAGGAATGCCCTACAATTGTGTTTCAGCTGTATATTTTAATAAAAATGTTTTTTGTTTCGGAGGGTGAAGTAATTCCGATAGCTTACCTTTATCCAGCAGATTTGATTTAGATGAAAATAGATGAGCTGCATTAGCTCCAATATATGATTCTTATTGCCATATTGTAGTATTTAATGCCAATATTTTGATTTCTGAACGTAATAGCAGCAACCTTTTACTATATTCAATTGATATAGATTCGTATTCAACAATTCCTTATGAATTTGCAGAGATGGCAAGAAAAGTTCTCATAAATGCAGAAAGGTTGTATTTAATTGAGTGTAAAAATGAAGGATTGATTTATGAGAATGAAGCTGAAGATGCATATGCTTGAAAACAAATAGGAAAATCTATTATTGGCATTTCTTATCAAACTTATTACTCATTCAATAAGGGTAGTATCTATATGGCATCATGAGAATATGAATTTAAATACAATAAGTTTGATTTGAGCAGGAAAAAAATGCTTGAGCTGTAAATTAATCAAGATGCCAAATATACCAAATTAATTTTATACATTTATTTCTTAAATTTTATGATTCAGTTAATCAATCAGCTTTGCTTTTGCTAACTCAAGAATATAATTAGATTTTTTGAACTGTTGATAATATGTTTACCTTATGCATAAATACCAAAATATGATTGATTAAAGTTATAATAATTGAAACTCTATACACAACATCTATAAGCTTCTTGATTTTGAAAATAGAAATTTGGTCTTAATAATTTATCAATTAAAAATCCTTAAAATAAGAATCTCTGCCTTTTTAACTTCATTTTTTCAACATTGGTAAATTAAAAGAGCTTCACTGTATAAACCATAAACTAATCTGTGCCATAGAGTTGAAAATTAAAATTGTCTGAATCAATAATTATAAAATGGAAGCTAAGCCTCCAAATAAACCAAAATTGCTTACAATTGAGAAAGAAATCACAGAAACATTTCTAGATGCTCAAAGAGAAGGCATTCAAAATCAGCTCCCACGTGAGCAATTATTAACTCCTGAAGATCTAGAAATAAAAAAATTGGCAATTTTAAACAGAACCAGAAATGACCCAAAAGTAGAGCAAGATTTTCGAAGAACTTGCTATAATCAAAAATATGCATCTAGCTTAAATCTCAATGAATCCTATCAAGACTACGTTAACGCTTATAAGAAAATTACATCTCTTTATACTATAGATTTTGGAAAAAATACAGAAAATTCAAATTTGCATGTGTTTAATACTGAAAAAGCTATTGAAAAAGTTTATAAAATTCCAAAACCATTAGGACATGGCACATGCATAGCTGCACTTCCAAATGGTGAATTATTTTGTTTTGGAAGTTGAAAAAATCCTGGCATTGCTTTGATAATCGATTATGATTATAAAATCAGAGTCTTGCCATCAGGAATATCTTGCTTTTATTCTTCAGCTATTTATTTTAATCAAAATATATACTGCTTTGGAGGAATGAATGATTCTTATGCACTTTTAAATTTATCGAATAGATTTTGCTTGGGTGATAATAAATGAGGTAAATTGACTCCATTACCAAGGAGTGATGAAAATTGCTATAGTGTAATATTTAATGGAAATATTTTGATTTCTGGAGAGGGAAGTAAAAATCTTTGAATATATTCAATTGATCTTGACTCTTTTTCAACAATTCCTTATGATTTCCAAGGTGATGTAATAAAAATTATAATATATGTGAAGAGATTGTATGTGATCGAGTCTCGTGAATGTGGAATTATTTATGAAAATGAATCTGAAGATGAGTATGCTTGGAAAAAAATAGGAATACAAACAAATAATTTTATTCCTTTTCAAGCATATTGAACTTATAATAGAGGAGCAATATATATAGCATTGCTACATGGGCATGTGAAATATTATAAGTTTGATTTAAAATCAAAGACAATTGATTATTTGAACGAAAATAAAGAATATTGGGATAGAAGCTTAATGTTTATATAAATTTCTTCAATTAAATACAAAAATTTATTAAATTTCATGAAAACATCTGTCTATAGAATTTTATCAAATTATTTATATTTAGCTCACTTTTATTTTTCAATATTTTAATTTGATAAAAAATAGGCTTGAAGTTATTGATAATCTGCCAGCATTAATACACAATAAAAAATATTATTTTTATCGATTTCTATTCTGATAATATGAAATTTAACTCCTTCAATAAACCCAGGCTGCTGAATTGCTTACTTTCTTCGGATGTAGAATTCATGAGTTATCAAACAAATGACATTCAAAATCAGATTAATCAAAGTGCTGACAGCCTGTTATTAACTCCTCAAGATTTTGCTATTAAAAGATCAGCAATTTTGAATAAAACCAATAATGATCCAGAAACAGAGCAAGATTTCAAAAATACTTGTTTACAATATAAAAATCAAAAATCTGTTTCTGTCCAACTCAAGAGAGCATATTGAGAATTCGTTAACGCTTATCACAAAATCACATCTCTCTCTATACCATTTTGACAAACATGGCTAAATGTTTATGACACTGAAAACTCAAGTTCAAATCTTTATAAATTAGATGCTCCTAATATATTAACTTATCATACGTGCATTGCAAGACTCCCAAATGGTGAGCTATTCTGTTTTGGAGAAATAGACCATCCAGGAATTGCTCTAATAATTGATAGTAATTATAAAATTCGAGTTTTGCCAACAGGTGAGCCTTATTACAGCTCATCAGCTGTTTATTTTGATAGAAATGTGTATTGTTTTGGAGGAAGAAAAGGGTATGTCATCAAATCTTTATCAGGCAAATATTGCTTGGATAAAAACAAATGAGAAAAATTAGCGCAGATGCCAATAGATGATTGCATGTGTTCTAGCGTGGTTTTTAATAAGAATATTTTAATTGCTGGATATAATAGCAGAAATCTGTTGGTATATTCAATTGATATTGACTCTTTTTCAGAAATTCCTTATGATTTTGCAGGATGTGCAATAAAGCTTATGATACATGTGAAGAGATTGTATTTGATTGAGTGCAAAGAAAATGGATTTGTTTATGAAAGTGAAGTTGAAGATGAATATTCATTTAAACAAATATCAAAATCCATAATAAATAGTTACATATATCAAGCTTATTGCTTATATAATAAAGGAAGGATTTATATCATTTCAGAATACAATGGAGCAGAATATCATAAGTTTGAATTAGATAAAAAGAAAATGTATGAATTAAAGATCACTTCTCAATATTAATTCAGTTAAAAATAGATTTCAATATATTTTTAATCTAGGTGAAAATAATAAATAGAAAATAATAAATATGGAATTTTTTGATTAAGCTTAAGGTATTTAATTTCTTACTTGACCAAGATAAAAAATTTCATAATAATCAAATGACAGAGAACAGCCAAATATTGAAAATCAATTATAATCAGATACATAAACTCGGACTCTTAAGAAATAGCCTGAACCTTAATAACGCAGCGAACGGCATGGTTTCAAGTATCTACTCTACAATTGGATTTGCCTCTCTCAATAGATTATGTTTTCATCCTAACATCCGTTGTGGATGTCCTTTTGAGAGTCAAAATAAGAAAATAGAGTCAAATCGGCTTATGCTGAGAAAGAGTAAGTGATGAGCAAATCTATATGTTAGTTATGAAAAAATATTGTTTGCAATTTAATAAGTCCATCGGATTCTTATTCTTTCTTTATAGCATTTATAAAATAGGCAGTAGAGATGCCAAAGCTTGTTCTAAGACTTAATATATTAATGATATAATTAAGATAATTTTGCAAAACAACTTATTTGATAGATCGCTTTGGTATATTTTATATAATGTGAAATCAAAAGCTCGGTGAGTATGGTTTTTGAAGCTTCTTTCTCATTTAATCATATTATCTCAATTCTGGAATTTTTAAGGCCTTCCTATTATAATAGGCAATATGGAACGCAAAATTGGAAATAAAATCAACATAATTTACCGAGCTGAAGAATTTTTAAACTACCAAGTAGATTTCCCTCAAAATCTGTTTAATCAAGACGCTAATACCAGATTATTAACTGTTGAAGATTTAGAAATGAAAACATCTGAAATTTTAAGGAAAACCAGCAATGACCCAGAAACAGAACTAAATTTTAGGAGAACTTGCGCATTATGAAAAGAGCAAAACTCTTATTCTAGCCCGCAGCTTGATGAAGCTTATCAAACATATTTAGACGCTTATAATAGAATCACTTCTATTTATATATTGAAAAAGGTTAATTGAAACTTCACTTTGCATGCTTTAAAGACAGAAACTGAAACTGAATTAAATTATGATTTAGACTCTCCACAACCCTCTAATTTAGGAGTATGTAT
>CATKHM010001155.1:0-10993 GCA_949751825.1 Blepharisma undulans | reverse complement strand
CAAAGAAAATTTATCGCTGAAAGAGATAATATACTTCCATGGATCCTTGGCAGTTATTTTAAAGACAACTGCAAAGTTGCTATGATTTCAAATATTTCCCTGTCAGAAACTGAATATTCTGAAGCAATAAAATGCCTTGATATCGCAAATAGTGCTATGATAATCAATAGTCTAACCTAAGATTTTCTAATATCAATAAATTGACTTATAGCAATTTAAAATCAGAAGCTCCAGGCACCACATGTGCTGGTAAAAAATTTTAAACACTATTTGATAATAATTAGAGTTTTTATGTGTCCTGTTTCTTTCATTTGTTTTAAAGAAATCTAGAGCTTTTTTTTAACTTGATATACAGATTTTGTTGCATGCAACGTTGAATAGAATTTTAAATCGATATTTTCAGTTTGAGATCATATCTTTCACCCAGTTTTGAGTTTTCTCAAATAAGAATTCGTCTTTAAATTATAATTCATAATTAATCATGCTGCTAAGTTTTCTAGTATGATTTTGTCCTTTAATTTTATACTAGACCATGAAAAATACCATGGCATCTTTTTATTAAAGGAGAATCTTGTATTTATATCTGCTTGATTATAAATGCTACATCAAGTAAGTTTTTGCCTGAATTTCTACTCGTGTGTTCTGCCTTAGGATCCTTCACAATTTGTGATAAGCTTTCAAGATAGATATCTTTATGATTTCAAGGGAAATGATTATATCTGTATTAGCCTATGCCATATAGGTGATTTAAGGTGATGAAAAATTCGAGCCCAATAATAATTAAAAGTTTCGGATAGATATTGAGACCTAAACATGGATTCTGGGCTTATATATTATTGTCTTTATCCTTCTGGGAGCAATTTTTTTCGGAAACTATTCTGAAAGTGGCTATTTCCCAAAATAATAGAAGAAGCTTTTAATTTGAGAATTCGTATAGAATATTTTGTAAGTTTTTATTTTAAAAATTAAATTTTGAATTTGAAAGCTTTCTGACCCGTACGCAAGAAACTTCAGAAAATGCAAAAAGAAGCGATTTCATTATAAATTAAAAGAGCAAATTTTAGAATGCAAATTTAGGAAATTGAATGGTTTTCTTTCATCCCCAAATGTCATAAGAATAGCTATTAATCTTTTGCTGGTTTTCGCATAAAACTTGTCTTGGATTATCAAACTTTGATTTTGTGACTGCATCGTATATAATAACAATCTTTATTTTTAAATTATTAAGCCAATCGGCTATGAATATTTAATATTAAGAAAATCCAAGGGGGCTATATCATCATAAATTGATCCAAAAAATATTTATTTTCTCCAGCGTATCATCCGACAATTTAGATACCCAAAAGCTTCAGAAGATAAAAAAGCAACTAATATTTAAAAATAATAAAAAATTGTAGTCTCAGCAACTATTTATTATAGATATTCTTCATAAATTGACTTGAAAAATATTTTATCGCTTGCCAATTCTAATCCTTTAAAAAAGAGAATTTTTAGCCTTTATTAAGTCAGTCTCATCGCATGGGTACTCCATCTTCTGCAAACAAAAGATGATATAAAAGACACCAGGAATTAAATCGTTTCTTTCTTCAGGTGGAAATGAGTTGTATAGTTCATATGCCTCTTCAGGACCTGCCCAATAAGGTCAGCAGATGTTTCTGACTTTTGAAACAATAGACCGCTTTTTTGATTTATATTTTCTGCCTCATTTGGATGGAAAAATTTTATTTCTTTATTATATCGAGGGCTCTTTTATGGCATTCTCTG
This sequence comes from Blepharisma undulans, assembly GCA_949751825.1. Taxonomy (NCBI): domain Eukaryota; phylum Ciliophora; class Heterotrichea; order Heterotrichida; family Blepharismidae; genus Blepharisma; species Blepharisma undulans. The sequence continues at coordinate 9,229 of CATKHM010001155.1, read as the reverse complement.
ATTTTTGCCTATTCTACATTTTCTCTAATCATTGTTCATTTCACCAATCAAGATGCATTTAATGCTTGAATTTTTTTCTGAATTTATTTCATCTTCAATTTGGTTTAAATCTAAAGAGTATCAGCCTCCTTGAATTTTCTTTTTTTTGTATTTTATCAGGTATGTTTGTCTGCACTTGTTTGTCATTTGTAATTGTTGGTTTCTTTGAGCACTGTCGTTTACTATATATTTCATTTTATTATTATTGTAAAATCTATTGAGTATGCATAAATTTTTTATTTTGTATGAAGTATTTTTATAATTATTTATTGCAGCAGTTGACCAGCATATTGATGCAATAAAACTTATAATAGGAAGATGAAATTTATTTTTGATGCAAACAATATGCTCTATCATTCTATAATATAACACATATATTTTTCTACGATATCCTGATTCTTTTTATTGTTATTTTCAGACTCCTTTGAGAATTATCAATACCCTCAGATCTTTCTTTGATTCTTTCAATCCTCTTCATAAATGGTAATAAAGACTGTTTTACATGAGATACTTTAATTGATTGCTTTCTCAATCAATTTTTATCTAAAGTCTCTTATGAGCATTAGCAACTCAAATAGCGACTGTGGGATGCAAAAGAAACTGGCAGCAATGGAAATTGCGAAAAAATTGCCTTATTTGATGATTGAGGCTTTAGAGAAAGGGCTGAATTAAAAAAATTTCATATCTCTGCCAATTCAAAATATTTTTAAATTGATTTGGCTTAATCTTATAATGGAAAAATCTCTGAATGATAAATATTAAAATTTGAAGTAATGCATATTCACCTTCATTCAAGTTAGCTATTTCATCCTTTATTTAACTTCACCGCTTACAAAAATTTTAAAGACATCATTGGCAAAAATCACAGAAGTGTGATGACCACAAAAATTTCCTTTGCCTGAATCTGAGTTTATAATACTCAAAATATCATCAATTATGCAGACAGCACTAATAACATCAAATAAGTAATGCAATCAACCAAAATCTTTTATATCTTCATATAATTCATTTGTTAGTATTGAAGAATTTTGAAGTCGAAATTTGCAATGAATACATAAAAATGGCCTATTTGATGGACTTGTTAAAATTCAAAAAAATAAATTAATTTGTAGCAAGAATTCTCAGTAATTCATCTTGTGATATAGAGGGAGGAGTGGGACCAAATAATGAGTTGAAAATATCCATCTGAAACATTATTAAAAAACTCTTCATATCTGCAGGTAGGATTATTTGGCTCAGAAGAGATAAAATAAATTTCTGCAAGTCTTCTTTTTCTTCTTGTAATTGTTCAAAATACTCATCTAAAATATCCTTAATAAATTGCTTGCGAAAATACGTTTTCAGTTGCGAAGCATTAAAATTTCTAAAATTCATGATTCCTTGGTCAGAAAACATGCTCGTATCTACGCTTTTTGTTAGGATCAGCTTTCTTATATTTTTAAAGTGTAGAGCTTCTTCAAAATATTCTTTAACTTTCGCTTCCAAATTTATAGTTATGCTGTATTTTTGAAATTCTTCATAAATCGCTTTGGTTTTGAGATATTTAAAGCTCATTCCATATAAGTTTAATTTTAATTGCTTCATATTTTCTAATACCCCAAAGATGGTTGCTACAATTTCTTCATTTAAATGAAAAAAGCTTCCTGTGTCTTTATCAAAATAGTCATTTAAAGATTGGCGAGTTTTCAAATGCTGAATTATCTCTTCGCTTTGAATTTTTATATTGCAAAGATTATTTTCGGGAATATTTGTCAGGATAAGATTCATTTTTTCTACGAATTTCTCATGAATGCTTTGATCGTTCAGAATGGATTTACCAGCACAGTAGCAAAAGCCAACTGAAATAGTATTTGGATTGCTTTTGGCGATGGTGTCATTAACTAAATCATAAAGATTAGCACCTGAAGATAATTCCGGGTTTTCGATGAATATAGCGTGATTTTCCATTTATTAAATTATTAAGTGCCCCAAATAATAATTAGTTATTAATCTGTTTTTCATAAAATGACTTGAAAAATGATTTATCGCTTGCCAATTCTATTCCTTGAAGAATCATTGTTTTCAGTCTTTTCATGTCAGCTATACCGCATGGGTGCTTCATTTTGAGCAAATAAAAGCACGATATAAAAGCTACAAGGATTAAATCATTTCGATTTTCGGCAGGAAAGGAGCTGTACAACTCATATGCATCTTCAGGACCTTTCCAATAAGGCTGAGTTGACTTTTTTGATATTTGATACAGTTGCTGCGATTTTTCTTCTAAATTTTTTGCTTGATCTTGGTGGGTGCGTTTTCATTCTCTTATTAAATCGAAGGCTCCTTTATGGCATTCTCTAGTTTTAAGCCACTCGGTGTTGCTCTCGAATCATTGCTCGTTTTCACTAATGGGGGTGCATTCATTTCTCGAGTTTTCGTCAGTATTGGTGATTTCATTTTCGTTTTGGCTGCTGTCAAGGCCTATCAAATCTATTTCAGTCTGAGTATGAGCCTCTTTAAACCTGTTTTTATTTTTTATTTTCTTAGGTTTATAAACCTGAACATTTGCATTAATTGTATTGGTTGAATCTTTTTGATCGCTGCTGTTTGTCATATATTTCATTTTATTATTATAGATAATCAATTGCATTGCTGTTTATTGTAATTATTTGGTAACAGAATAAATAAGCTATTCTTTTGCAAAGAGAATAGTAAAAGCATTTTCTGTGCTTAGTAATTAGCGTGATCCTTAATTTTTGAGATAAATAATTCTTTAACTACTCCCGTAAAATCATTTAAAAATTCCAAAAGCTTTAAATTCAAATGAATTATATAATAGGGAGGTAGGAAAAGGCATTTTTTCAAAAAGATTGAAGCAAGTAATTCACTATCTTCATTCTTTATAATGAGATCTAGCAAGTTCAGATCTATTATTAATATAGTTGATAACGATTTTCTCACATTCCAAGAAGAATCTTTTATCAAGTTTGATTGATTATATGCTTAAAAATTACAATAAGCCCTATATCAATATTGTAATGACATATTATTTCTCTGTGAAATTACGTTTAATACTTTTCAGACTGGTTTTGATGTTTAGGCGCTACTGAGTTTCAGAATTTTCGCTCTATTTTGTTTGATCCTGATTATAGGACAATTGAATATACCTACAACTTCTTTGATATAAATTATGATAAATAAACATCTTCATATACATTAGCATGGATTCACTATAAGCATAAAAATTAAAAGATTTTTAGTTAATAAATGAGTAATTTTATGATGATGACAAAATCTCTGAAAAAATCGAAAATTTTAATATAAGGAGATTTGCAGCTCAATATGATCTAAATCTGAAGAATATTTTATATTAATTCTGTAAGGTAGAGAGAAAGAATAATTTTCAAAATCATCTTTTGATACCCTGCTTAATTATAAATTTAAAGCATAAATTTTGAATAAGAAAACTTTCTATAAGGTTTAAAGAATCATTTTATTAAAGAAAATACTAAAAGTAATAAATATATCTACTTGAGTATGATGATATCAAAATTGCTTCATATTGATTACGATATAGCATATTTAAGGAAAAATAACTGGCCTTAAGATACTCAAAAATAATAGCATTCTGAACAATCTATGCTTATAATAACTATCAATAAGCAAACAGAATATAAATTATCAATTCTTTTGCAAATTTTTGTGTAAATGAAAAATAAAATAAAAATCAAATCAAAAAATCTGTAAAATTATCAAAATTCATGGTTTTTTGGTATTTTCTTAGTTGAAATGCTTATTTTGATATAATAGAAATATTTAAAACCCTTCTAATACGATAAGTTACTCAAAAAATATTTTTATCTATAATTTTATTATGGGCTGCGGATGCTCTAGGAAGAAAAATGAGACTATTACTCAAAAGGAAGAAGGAATCAAAAGCGATAGCTCTCAAGATCAACGAAAAAAAGAATTCAGACAAAAAATAGATGATGCTATGGAGAAACTAGGCATTGGAGATATCAAAAAGCATATTGAATTGATTGCTACTTCCATCAATCTTCTAACAGAAGTGCCTTTTGATTTTCACGAAATACCAATAGATTTATCAATAACACTCCTCATGTCTCTTGATAAAGACTGAATATGAGAAGCACAGACATTTTGCTATGTCAGAAGAGACGTCGTTAAAATGTCCAGAACTCTATTAACTGCAGCCTATAATAAATCTAATCATATAACTTTATTTGAAAAAAATAAAGACAATCTCTTGAAGCTTGCTAACGCAATTGAAAATAGAATTTCAAACACAGAAAAACATTTTCCGCAAAATGGAATTCTATGTGATATAAGAGCAATAAATTCAATAATAAAACTAATAGGCACTGAAAAAAGATGGCATGAAACTTTAACAGAAAAAGCTATGCTAATAATAAATGCATACTTCAAAAAGGAATATTTGGACACTGCATTACAATTGGCTAAAGATGTTTATGATCTCATTGAGAAACAATGCAATTCTAATTTATTTTTATACTGACTAGATTTAAATTATCTAAGAGATCTTGCAAAAAAAAATCATGATGCGTATAGTGAGCTTCACAAATTTTTCCAGTCTCATATAAATGGAAGCTGGGAACTCTTATATATTGATTTAGAAGTAATGGAAGAAATAATTTTAGATCAAACAATTGATATTACGATAAGGAAAAAAGTTTTATCAGGTGATAAAGAAAATAATTATAAGGGGTTTTTAGATTTTGCAGATTTTAATAGGTATCGCTTTAAAAGCAACTGAAGGATAAGAGAAAAGGTTGCTTCTGGGATGATAAATATCTTAAATTGCGATAACTATGATGACAAATCACTTATAGATATCGTCAGAGAGCAATTAGAATCAAGAAAATCTGCAGAATCGAAACAGATGGTTAGATTTGTCCTTGAAAACCCGATAATTTTCAAAAATGCTCAATCATATCGAAAAACTGTTGTCTCAATATATAATAAAGCTCCTTTGGATGATGTGAAAGAAAAGGCTCAAGAAGAAGATAAAAATGAAAGTATGCTAATGATGAAAATTGATAAAATTTCTGAAAATCTTAGTACTAAATCAATCATCGATCAAACTCTATTAAAAACTCTTCCAGAAATCATGACAATACTTGAAGAACTGAAAATTCAAATAAAAGACAAAAGTGCTTACTCTGCAGAAACGAAAATATGTTTAATAAAAAATGAAGATTGCAATATAGATTACATGAGCAACACATCCAAGTATCTTCAGTGCCAATATTATAAGAGCCGACCTGAAGATGTAAGGACAATATTTGATATGATGTTTGAAATTATAAGCAAAGGTGGGACACAATTAGCGATCGTAGGAAGCGAAGAAGTTGGAAAGACTCAGATTGTTATTGAATTTATAAAAGAATGTAGGATAAATTTTGGATTTAAATGGTGAATTAATGCCAAAAATAAATCAAAAATAAAACACTCATACAGAAAAATTGCAAAAATTATAGGAATTAAATATCCACGTGAGTGAGAAAAAGATGTGTTCAAAGAAATAGTTTCTTTGCTTGAAAAGCAAGAAAAGCCTTGGTTGCTTATATTTGATAATGCTGCAGACCCTAAAGACATTTCAGATTTTATTCCAAAAGCCAATGGAATTGCTTTAATTACCACAAGAAACCTAAGCTGGGAAGGCAGCATTTATCAGCTGCTATCATATAAAGAAGTCCAGCAAAGCACCCCAACAATAATTCCTACAAGACCAGTTTCTGGGAATATGAAAGTTGCAATTCGTGTGAGGCCTCTGAACAATGATGAACAGGAGAATATAGTCACTATCAGCAAAAACTTAATAAGGATAAAAGACTGAATGAGCAATGAAGACCAACAATACACTTTTGATCAAATCTTCCAAGATGAAGATAATAAAACAGTCTTCATGAATACAGCTTCAAATCTTATTCAGCCTGCTTTATCAGGGATAAATACTTGCATTTTTGCATATGGCAGAACAGGTTCAGGCAAAACCTATACAATGACTGGAACAACAGATGAGCCAGGGATCATACCATTATCAATTTCTCAAATTTTTGAAAATATCAATTCAGATACGAAGAATATTTATGAAATCAAATTTTTATATGTACAGATTTATAATGAAAAGATATTAGATTTATTCTCAGATAATCCTATTGCATTAGATGTTATGGAAACTCGTAAAGAAGGAACTATAATCAAAGGAGCAGCTGAAATCTCAGCAAAAACAACTGACGAAGCAATGAAATGGATATTATCAGGAAATAAGAGAAGGGAAACTAAAGCGACTGCTGCAAACCAAAACTCTTCAAGATCACATGCAGTATTGCTCATCAAAATTTCTCAAAGAGAAGAAAACTCGTTTACAATTTTTCAAGGAAAATTTTTATTAATTGATTTGGCAGGATCTGAAAAAGGAAGTGCATGAACAGATAACAATCTAAGAAAAGAAGGGTCCAAAATCAATAATTCTCTACTTGTGCTAGGCAAATGCATTGAAGCCTTATCTGTAAATGATAGTCGTGTGCCTTATAGAGACTCAAAACTTACCCGCATCCTTAAAGGATCATTAGGAGGAAATTGTAAAAATATCATGATTTCAAACATTTCACCAGCTTCATCTCAATACGAAGAGAGTGCCAATACCCTCTATTATGCAGATCGCGCACGAGCAATTAAATGCGAAGTTCAGGCAAATAAAAATTGTTTGACAAAGAGTTATGAGGAGTTTGAAAAAATTATTTCAGACTTGAAAAATGACATCGAATCATTAAAAATCACATGTAATAATTATTTAGTGTCTAATCAGCTCACTTTATCAGACAAAGAACACATGTATAAAGATGAGGTGGAAATGAAAAAAATAAAAAATGAAATTTCTGAAAATTTCCAAAAACGGTTTTTGCTGAATAGCGAATTAGCTAAAATTGAAGAGGAAAATTTAAAAATTAAAATAAGGGAATCACAATTACTTAAATGAGCGGAAGGTCAGTCTGGGGAAAATTTATCAGATCTTGCTGATATGAAGGAGTATTATAGAGAAATACAGATAGCTAAAAGCAACATAGTAATAAAGAATTAGGAACAATTTTCACAGAAAAAAGAGGAAATTATGAAGCAACTGGAAGATAATTTATATCAAGAAAATTGGATAAAAGAATCGATCAAAAGACGGATAAAATTGCAAGATAAGCAAGAACTTTTATATCAGCTAATCAAAAATTATAATTCAGAGCAGGAGATTGCAGATTTAAAGATAAAGGAAAATCATATGCAAATATTTGCTCAAGAATTTGAACTTTACGAAGAATATCAAGGTAACTTTTAGTCAGAATATTCATCAGCACGAAAAGGTGAAAGTTTTGAAGAATCCATTGAAGAACTGAAACAAAAAGGCTATGACTTCAGAGATTGGTTTGAATAAGAATCCAAAAAAGTCAGTTAAATAATAAAAATTTTAAAGAAAACTAAATTAATTATTTATATTAATAAAAGATTAGCAAAAGATTTGATAAATAAATCTTGGCCAGGCTTATCAATGCTATCTTCATTTTAAAAAATAATGATGAAATGCATTGAAAATTTTTTTGATATTGATTTTGAAATTTCTGGCTCTAAAACATTTATTGTAGAATATTGCTGTTCATCTGTACAAATTCTTCCAGATATATAATTAATTTATATTGAATTTCTGCTTCTGTAAGATGATATTTATAGAATCTTAAGAAAATATGAAAAACCAAAAGGACAGAGAGCATAATAATCATCAATATGATCCCAGAGAAATCAATGAAATCAATGAAAACAATGAAAATGAGTTTCGAAGAGAACCATTGCCTCAAACTCTCAACGAAATTTCACAAGCTAAACATATTTCTCAAGATCTCAGCATCAAAAATGCCTCAAAAAACCCATGCACTTGGCAAAGTTTCAAAGTTTTCGACGAAGACGTAAAGGATGATCACGATAAATATCCAGAAACAGTCAGCAAATTTTGGATTCCTATGAATAAGATGAAAGAAATAGCTCCATATAGCCAAAGTTTCAAAAGATGTGTTGAAATGATTAAAGTGAAATTTTCTGCTTGGAAAAAAAGCAGAGGAGATGGAAATTGCTATTATAGAGCTGTAATGTACGGTTTTCTTGAAAAACTGCTTAAGCCGCATTCAGATGCCACTGAATTAGAAAAATTTTTACAAAAATTGAGGTCCAGTCAAGAAGTCGAAAGTCTTCGGAATTGCTCTCAGTTCCAGGTCTTCCTGCAATGCAAGAGCATATTGATACAATACTTAGAATATTTTTTTGAAATAAAAAATAAAGCTCCTGTTCAAGCATTTCTTGAATTTTTAAAGTATTCCCAGGATGAAAACTTTGACAAAAGCATGATTATGACTGGAAGATTATTATCTGCAGGAGTTATTGCAAGCTATGATGAAAGGATTCGTGATTTTATTTATGAGGATGTTGAAGTGACAGTTGAAAATATCCTGAGGGCTGGAGAAGAGGCTGCTGATTTGGAATTATTTGCGTTGCCAATTGGATTGGGGATCCAAGTGATTCAATATAGCATTTTCGAATCAGTTGTGGAGAATCGCTATCCGGAAGAAAATAATTCCTCATTGGATCCAATTTCGATTATAAGGAGAAGTGGACATTATGATATATTATATACAAAGCAAGAACTTGAAACCGAACAGTATAGCCTTGAGGAAGGAAAATATCACTTTCTGCTGAGCAAATAAAAAATGATTAATAATAAAAATGGTTTTGTATTTAATTATTTTGAAAGAATATTTTTGATTTTCATATCAGTACGCCCTTATTTTTAAAATTAATAGATAATCTAACCTTTCAGGATTTTTCTGATCATTGCGCTTTAATTATTGATGCTCTTTTATATCTAAAACCACTTTCTATTGATTGAGAACCTTAGAAAATAGCTTCATTGATGCCTTTGATAGGCAAAGTCCAGAATTAATCCAAAAATTTCGATTAATTCAATGAAATAAATTCTAAAATTCAAAATTTCAGCTTCATATTTGATTTTTTTTTAACTATTGGCCAGAATTTAAATAATTTATCCTTATCAATATAACAGAAATATATGTCAGTTTTGCTATTTAAATGGAATATGCACATACCTATTTAAATAAGAAAAATGAAAATTGAT
>CATKHM010001154.1:0-11000 GCA_949751825.1 Blepharisma undulans | reverse complement strand
TATGGGGTGTTCATGTCAATAGAGAAGCCGAAGTTCACAACTCGCATCTTAACTATCAAATTGAGTACGGGCCTCGCAGAAATAGACTTACGCACTCATTGATTTTTGAAGAGTTTGAAATGCAAGTTGAAAAGTGGCGCAAGTTTGCAGAAAGTGATGCTTAAGGCTTAATCTTAAACTAACCAAATTGGTTTTAAATAGTTCGAGGGTAATTTTGCTTTTAGTAAAAGCTGTTTATATAAACAAAATTGAAATAAGTAAATGAATGATTTATTTTTTCAACAAAATATCTTTGGAAAAATACTTGGTAGTGAAATTTATTGATTTATTTTATAATAATGAATAGAAGATTTTTATTTAACTTTGAGGTTCTCGCGATGTCAACCCAATAATAACCATACCACCTATCAACAAATATTTCAAAATCGGATAATCCGCCAGCCATATCGTAATTATCCCTACATAAGGTATGTAAAACCAAGTCCTTCCTAAAAGATCTTTTTTCTGTATAAATAGCTGCCCAGCCGAGTATAATCCTCTATCATTAACTTTATTGTTATCTCCTTTCGTCAATATAAAATAATCATCATCTTCTTCATGGAGATTCATAATTCTATGAACTATCGGAATGTCTCGATCCCCCAGCTTATAAACAACCACATCTCCAGGCTGCAAAGGAGGATTATTCCACATCTCCAAGAACAAAATATCACCTCTGTAATAAGCTGGCTCCATAGACCCACTCAGCACAACTACAATCGGGCTCTCAGTATTGAAAGAAAGCATGAACCCTTTCCAAGTCATCAGAGCTGTCGCTATAACCAAGCAGAGATTAACAAATTGGTGGGAAAACCTTCTTTTGTTCATGATTTGGAATTCATTGAGTGTGTCTGAGATTACGTGCATTTTATATACGTGGACAATATATAAATTAAATAAATCTTGCAGGTAAAGAAAATGGGTTAGTTTTAGGAGATTTTCATATGAAAAATTAATAAAATATTGCTTTAGCTGCCATCCATAGAGAACATGAAAATACGGGAATTGTGAAATTGTCGTCTATATATGGGACTGTGGTTACTTCTGATATAAGAGCAATCACAAATGCAAGCAAAAAATTGATTTCTACTCCGGATATAAAATGATATATCAGTGCAGCTATAGTTCCGCACGTAGCTGCTCCTAGTGATCCTGAAATTGATTTCTTTGATGTGATTCTTGGACCGCCTACAAGAATTCCTATAATGGAAGCAGCCGGATCGCAAATGCTTACATTAAGAATGCTCAAAGTTATAATGTCTCGTTGGGTTGTGAGGTAAACAATCACCATAACTCCAGCTAAGAAAAATAATGCTGCAGGAGGAGAATCCCATACCTCATGAGGTCTTAAAAGCCACTCCCAATGTGAAATAAACCACTCGTTTAGACGTGGGAAAGCTTTTCTTCTGCAGATATCAAAAATTATAAAGCAAATTGTTGGGATAGTAATCAGTCACCTCGCTTGTGTTTGGTCGACAAATTGATAAATCCCTATAAATAGCATCCCTGTAGCGAAATGCTGAAATCTTCTGACAAGATGCAGGCTTTGAGCAACATCTCCTTCTCCATGTCCTATAATTTTGAGAGCTGCGTGAAACCCTATCACAACAGCACTTGCAACCAAGATTCATACCCAAATCATAATAGTAAATTTATTAGATTAAAATGAGACAGACAAAATCAGAAGATCTGATTATTTAGTTGATAATATCCATTGTCTCAGGACTTTATTGAAAATTAGGTAAAAACAAAATTTGATTATATTGAATACAAATGCTGCTCATCATTTTAAAAATTTCAATATTATATTTAAATGATTATATCCAAAGCTTGTTTTTCCATAACGATGAAAATACTCACAAATATCAATCAGCCTAGCTATCTAGCCGTTAAACAGTTGAACGATTTTTTTTTAAAATAAAATCTTTATGGATTTAAATTTTCATTATACATTAAGCATTATGTTTCATTAAAGTAATATCTTCATCAAACTTGTGATGATTTTCGCATCAAAATTCAGACCTTTCTTTCTGAACAGTTTAATTCTCTTATATTTTCAAATCTCACACTTTTCAAAAATAATTACTTTTAGGTTCTTTATGGTCTTTAATAACACTCCAATAATCAAGTTTTATTTCGAGTTAACTCATCAAGCAAGTCTGAGAATTATTCTATTGAAACTTTTTTTAATTAAAAATTCAAATTTTCTGGCAATAACTTGATTATAAAATTCATCATGAATATATAAGTCAAAATTTCTAGCTGAAGGATTTCACATCTAGATCAGCTATATCATTTTAGATTCAATAATTTATCATTACTTAAATTTAGACTTGTGTTCTTCTTGCAAGAATTGAACTTCTTTTTGAAATTCAAAGCAACCGGAGCTTTATCATGGCTATGTCTTGAATTATTCCAAGAATTTTCCATCACAGGGTCAGTAATTTGTGTGTTAGGTACAATTTTTATTAAATTTTTCAAACAGCCACTTTTTGGCTGATGCTTATCACTGGCAACTCTGCATGGACTTGGAGTCTTCATATCCATCAAAACCTTTACAAGCTGAGGGTGTTGTGCTTGAAAAGATTTAAAGCTGGTCTGTATATAAGGATAAATCTCAGGGACTTCAAGAAGATTGTGTGTGTCACAAATTGAGTTTTCAATTTGTATTGTGTAAATTTCTGTGCCATTTTGTCTTGAGTCTTCAAAAACTGGTTTGCTGTTCATGATTTTGTGTAATTTATATCTCAAAGGTAAATGTGGCAATTGATGGTTATGGAATAAGAAAAGAATGCCTATAATCATAATTTAATCTGAAGATATAGAATTGTTTTGGATTTATTATAAGTGGCTCTTTCCTATAGATTTGTGAAGAGTCAGTAAAAAGAGATCTGGCGCTAAAGTGAATTAAGTTATAGGAGGTAAGGGCTCTTTTTGAAGGGGAGAAGTTGAGAGATGTTGATAGAGGAGAGGAAATATAGAAAGGAAGAGAAAGGAATATTTTTTGCAAAATTGAGAGAGTTGGGCTCAAATAATATCAAAATCATGAGATTGGCAAGTGCTTAATGGGCATAATGGTATCAAATATGAATATTAGAAAGGAAATCAAGTTTTGGTAGGAATATTGATTTGTTGAAAAAATGAGCAAATATTGCATAAATTTATTAGTATTTTGTAATTTAATAAAATAACATCAGAAATGAGTTTCGAGTATTAATTAATTATAAAATTGGATGAATTTTATCTCCTTCGTTTTTATTTACGCTTCAAAGATTTTGATTGAAAAATTCAAAATATGCAAGTACTGAATATTAAAAATTCTTATAGATATCTTATGCTTGCTATGGCAATGATACTTTTATTTAAAACATACTCTGCTTTATATAGTTATAAAAGCTGCAACTCACTGATTTTCTGTCATGATAATATCCGTAGCAATATACAAGTATATATATGCAATTTGACACTTTTTTTTATTAATTCATGGTCTAATACCTTCAAGCTTATATGGAGAAAATACAAGCTGTAATTATTTATATATGAAAAGAATTCTGCTGCACATTTAGTAGATGTCTAAATTTCTTATTCATTATAATGGAATAAAGATAGGATCATGATTTTAATATATTAATAAAAGAATTGACTATTTTACTGCTAATTTATCTGTAAATTGATAAAAATGCATGACCAAACTGATTGATATATTTGAAGATTCTAATTCCGTTAATTTTATTGTTATAATTAATTATACATGATTTCATTAGAAACTGAAAGCAGGCTAGCCGAACTTCTGTATTGCATTTCACAAGGAGAAAACAAAGTAGAAATCCTCCGTCTCAACCTTTGCAAAAACAATGATTTTGAGCCTTACTCTGCTTTCAAATATTTAGACAGACTTGGTCTCGGCTCTTTATCCAGTAGTGATCTGAGAGCATTTTTAGATAGAAACAATATCCAAATATCAGAGCAAGACAGTTATATGATCATTCGGCAATACGACTCAAACTCAGATGGGCGACTTTCTCTTAACGAATTCATCTCATTTGTATTGCCAAGCACAAACGAAACAGTAAGAGAAATCGCTCAATCACGTCCTACTCAATTATCTCTATCAATTGATGCAGAGTATTTGCTTTTGAGACTGTTTGAAGCTGAAATAGAAAATCAAAGAGAATTAGAGGCTTTAAGAAAAGGTTTAGTAGGAAAGCATGATTTTAATTTATTAGAGTGTTATAGAGCTATTGATATCAGGAATTCTCAAGCAATAGATAGAGGAGATTTATTTGAGTTTTTGAGGAAACACAATTTTAGGGTATTTGAAAATGATATAGATGCAGTGATTAGAAGAATAGATAGTGATGGAGATACAATTATAAGCTATTTAGAGTTTGTAGATTCAGTGTTGCCTGCAGAGCCTGTGCTAAGGCTATCTATCCCTTCGTCAAGTTTTAATAGATCAATCAGCTCAATTTCTAATCAAACCCGAAAAACAACATCTCCTTTGAGGTCAATTTCTCCCAATCGAGATTCAATTGAAGCATCATCAATATATAGATCATCAGAAAGATCACCAACTCCTATTAAAAGACCTGCCCAAAACGAATATGAACCTATTACATCACCTAGAAGAGCATCCTCTCCTCTTAGAAGTACGCCTTTCAAACAATTATTGACAAATTGGGAAGCTTTAAAGACTTCACCGTTGCGTAGATCTCCATCTCCTCCGAGGTTTTCTCCTTATCGCACCTCATTTGAGCCAATTGAAACAGAATCTTCAATTAGAAAACCGAGCTTAGGATCTGAAAATTTGCAGTCAATTAGCAAGATCACCCCATTGAAAAGCTCTCCTTTAAGAAATTCATCATTAACCAGAGAAATCAATGAGTTTTCTTATCAAACTACACCAAAAATATCTCCATTTAAAAACGCTTCATCAATCTCTATGAGCCAGTCTACAAATAGAAGCTCTCCATTAAGAGGCTCATCTCCGTTTAGAAATTCAATAGCTCCTAATGAAGAACCTTCATATCAGTTGCAAAATAGAGCATCTCCATGAAAATCATCCATAGGAAGTTCATATATAAATGAGTCAAATTTTGAAAATTCAATTGGTGGAAGACATTCTCCTCCACCAAGGAACTCAATTTCCCCAACAAAATCCTTAAGTATGCCGAGATCATTAAAGAAAGATTATTTTGCTGCCAATAGGAATTATGACTTAGGCAAGCCTATTAGAAACAGTGATAATTCTGCATCGAAAATTTCATATACTTCAGAAAGCTCGTTGGGCAGCCAAATAAGTTATAATCAAAATGAAAACGTAGAAAATGATTTAATTTATTTATTTAAAGAACAAATAAAACTTTCAAGAGACTTAGAAAGACTGAAAATCGAACTTAGTGACAAACTTGATTTTAACCTAATCGATGCCTTTCGCATGTTTGATTTAAATGACAAAGGTTCTATATCAGTATCAGAAATTGAAAGCACCTTGAAAGAGCTTGGCCTGCCCATTTTGCAAGATGAAGTTTACCTCTTATCCCGGCATTTTTCAAACACCAACGATACAGCCTTACAGTTTTCTGAGTTCGCCGAAATGTTTATTCCCAAACAAGAAGAATATTCAAACGTCTTAAGAAACAGAATTCCCTATAATCTTCCTATATCACAACGAAAATCAGTCTTTTCTCGTGATACTCATGATCTTTATGTCAATCTTCTGCAACTCCACTTGAAATCCGAAGCAATTGCAGAGAGTTTACGTCAGGATTTATCCAGAAAAAATTTTAATATTCATGAAGCTTTTCAAATAATTGATCAGGATAGGAATGGATTTATTATGATTGGAGAATTTGAAAGATTTCTTGAATATTATAGGATACATGTGGATAGAAAAGATGTGACAGCTTTGTTGAATCGATATGATAAAAACAAAGATGGAAGAGTCAGCTATTCTGAGTTTGTCCAAGAAATAACGTCAAAATCGCCCAATAAGTATTAATTAATTATTTTCAGCTTTTATAGTATATCCTCAGATATTTTAATCAGTAAAAATATATGGACAATATTTAAGTTTGAGATATTTAAATCTGTTTTAAAATCTGAAAATGCTTTGTTTTCTGTTGAAATTATAATAAATATTTCAGAAACCCTTTTTCAAATCGATATTAATATGAAAATGGTGAAAACTTAAAATTTATTCTCCCCGTCCCTGTACACAAAGCTTTGATATTTTTATCCGCCAAAGGTAAATAATTCCAATAATTATATCTTTTGAGAGATATATTCTAACTGTGCAGATATTTACGTCATGAATTTGACTTAATACATATTTCTGATATGCAACTTTTGCTGTTGATTATTGGTTTTGGAACGGTTTTGGCTGGGTATGTCCATCCTGAGCAAATTCATCTTTCTTGGACAGAAGAAATCAACCAAATGAGGGTTACTTGGGTAACTTATCTCAATGTTCCAGCACAAGCCGCTTATAGGCCGATTTTATGTGGGAATGTTCCGACGCCTTCGAACTTCACCCTTATTGATGGAGAGACTAAGAAATTCCATGAAGGAAGCCACTTCTGGGAATACCAGCATATTCATACTGCAGTTTTTGATAACCTTGATTCAAATTGTTGGTATGAATATAAGGTCAAGAACTTGGGAGTTTGGAGCAAAACTTATATGTTCAATGGAAGAACTCCAGATACGAATGCAACGTTTAGAGATGTGAATAATCCTTTTAGTTTTGTGGTGTTTGGCGACTGGGGAACTGGTCCAAATGGGCAATACACTAAACATTTGCTTGGCGAAGAAACACTGACAAGGGACTACTTAGGGATCCTTCACATGGGAGATATTGGATATAATCTAGATAGCGATGATGGCAAAGTTGGAGACACTTATCTCAACATGGTAGAGTCAATTGCTGCAACATATCCCTACATGACTCTTCCTGGAAATCACGAAAAAGCCAACAATTTCACTCACTATAAAGCAAGATTCAACATGCCAAACAATGGTGTAAACAATGGAACAAACTATTTCTACTCCTTCAACCTCGGCCCCGCTCATTTCATAATGTACAATACCAATCCGTACTTCGATAACATGAATACTACAGCTGATGCTGATCTTCAAACTCAATGGCTCGCTAATGATTTAGCCATCGCCAACAAGCAAAGAGATATAAGACCATGGATCATCACATTAGCCCATCATCCTCTATATTGCTCACAAGACTGGTCTAATGAAGACAGTATCGAAGATTGTGGCGAACAACCAGCCGTTCTTAAGCCTATTTTCGAAGATTTATTCTATGGAAATAGCGTCGATCTTGCATTGCAAGCACATGTTCACATATATGAAAGAGACGCTCCAATATATAAAAATGAAACAATTCCCAGTCAGTATGATAGCCAAAATATGCACATAAATCCAAATGCTCCTGTGTATATTGTGGGAGGAGCTGCAGGCAATAAACTTGGAACCAATGTTCCAGCTTCAAAAACACCTCAGCCATGGGCAAGATTTTTGAGTAATGATTATGGGTATGGAAGATTGACTGTGTTTAATAAAACACATATGCTATGGGAACAATTCAGTGTACTTCAGCTCACTGAGATTGATTATGTTTGGATTATTAAAGATCAGGCGAGATACAAGCCAGTTCTTTTAGACTAAATATAATTGATTTGATTTCTAATTTTTATTAGCTTCTTCTTATCATTTTTATTAATTATTGTATTAAAATCATATATTAAGCGCAAAAGTTATCAAAGTCAATGTGCTTTCTGTTGAAAATATGATTTTTATATAATTATTATCCTTATTATTTTATTGACTATTTAATCCATAGATTTAAAATGGCTAAACATATTGAAATCTAATTTCCTCTCCTCCATACATCATTGAGACAAAAATTGCTTACATAAAGGTAATTATTGAAATAAATTTACCTTTGAAACCAACTTTCATTATGCAGATATTGACGTCATGAGATTGAATAATAAATAATTCTGATCATGAAACTGGTTTTATTCCTGATTGGCATTGGGTTCACTATTGGAGGATACATTTATCCTGAACAAATCCATCTGTCCTGGACTGAAGAAATAAGTCAAGTCAAGGTTACTTGGGTAACTTACTTGGATCTCCCACCAACTGCTGCATTTAGACCAATTCTATGTGGCAATGTTCCATCACCTTCAAATTTCACTTTTATCAAAGGACAAACCAGGAAGTTCCGTGAGAGCAGAATTGGATATAAATATCAATACATTCACTCAGCTGTCTTCGGCAACCTTCTTCCTACTTGCTGGTATGAGTACAAGGTCAGTAATTTTGGAGTCTGGAGCAAGACTTATATGTTCAGTGGAAGAACTCCTGATACTGCTGGAACCTTTGAAACAGTAAATGATCCTTATACTTTAGTTATATTCGGAGACTGGGGTACTGGGCCGATTGGACAATACACCAAACATTTACTTGGAGAAGAGACATTGACGAGAGATTATTTGGGGATACTACATATGGGTGATATTGCCTATAATATGGAAGATGAGAACGGCAGAGTTGGAGACACTTATTTGAATATGATTGAGCCTATTGCTGCCACTTATCCTTACATGACAGCTCCTGGCAATCACGACAGTTACGATAACTTCACTCACTATAAAAACAGATTTAACATGCCTAACAATGGAGCCAACGAAGGAACTGGCTATTTCTACTCGTTCAATCTTGGGCCTGCTCATTTCATTATGTATAACACCAATTCCTACTTCAAAGACTATAGAAAAGTCGAAGCTGACGTCCAAACCCAATGGCTAGCTAATGACTTAGCCGAAGCCAACAAGCAGAGAGATATAAGGCCATGGATCATTGTATTAGCCCATCATCCTCTTTATTGCTCTCAAGACTGGTTTGAAGAAGGGAGTCAAGAAGACTGTGGAGAGCAACCAGCTGTCCTTAAGCCTATTCTTGAAGACTTGTTCTATAGCAATAGTGTGGATCTCGCAATGCAAGGGCATGTCCATAACTATGAAAGAGATGCTGCCATATATAAAAACCAGACTATTCCTAGCCAATATGATGGACAGAATATTCATATAAATGCTAACGCACCAATTTATATCACTAGTGGGAATGCAGGAAATTACCTTGAGCATAATGATCCAGCTTCAACAACTCCTCAGCCATGGGCGAGGTTTTTGAGCAATGATTATGGGTATGGAAGATTGACGATCTATAATAATACTCATCTGTACTGGGAGCAGTTTAGTGCGACTGCCCTTACTGAGATTGATTATGTTTGGATTGTCAAGGATAAACCAAGATATAACCCAACTCTCATTAACTAAGTTATTGAATTAAATTGAGAATTTATGTGCTCAGTTATATTTTTTACTAAGAATAATCAATTCACCTCATTTACGTTATAATTTAATTATAAAAAATAACGAATTTTCTCCAAAAAAATTATTAATATATTAAAAAATAAATTAATTGCCTCTGTTTTCCAGTTCTTTGAAAATCGAAAGCCTCTTATTTCCTGGCATATTTTCTATTAAACCATTCCTTGAACATTTTACATCAATATCGGGTGAATTATCTCTATGTTTGAACTGACATCTATACCCATAAATACAATACCCTAGCTCAAAAAATTGTTTACATTTTTTTGTTTTGTAGTTTTTAGTTGCATGGCCTCGCAATCTTAATTCTGAGTCGCCATGGGCAAATGCACATCGACTTCCGAATTCACAGATTCCGGCTTCCCAATTCTTGCATCGTTCTGTTTTGTATTTGATTTTGAAATCATTGTCAGTCTTTTTTGGAGAGAGTTCTTTGAGTACTCCATATGACATTAATGATTCTTCAATAAAATTAAGAGTAGCTTCGTACGGGAGGAAGGCAGGCTGCACGAAATTTGTATGCCATGACATTTTATTATTATTTATTAAGGATGATTATTAAAGAGAACTAATAATTACCGTTTCTGGTCAGGTTTAAATAATGGTAGATAATGAAGATTACTTAAGCTTATATATAAAATTATTTAGTAAATATCAATGTTGATGCTAGTAAAAAGTGCTTATTGAATTTGTAGAAATACTCATGATTTCATCAGAAATTGAAGTGCTTTGCATATAAAAATCAAATAAAAAGCACCTCATATAAGAATGTAAACTCATGTTTCAGGCAAGCGAAAAAATAAAAAATATTATTAAATAATTATTAAAAATTTAATCTTATATAATTCCAAAAAATAACATATATATCCATCCCTTGACTAAAAATATTAATTACAAATATTTTATATGAATCTTATAGATAGATCTGTGGATTCCAAGCGGCTTGAGTAATCTGGATATACAGACTTTCTTCCTCTTGGACTGAATTTCAAAGAATTATTGAGATATTCTTGAACATGAGGTGTTTTTACCCTCTTGGCATTTCTTTCTCCAGCAGTTAAAACTGTCAATGGTTTCAACAAAACAGCAGGTTTTGGCTTGATCAATTCTCTTAGAATTGGTTTTGGTAATGTATTTTCTTTTAACACTGAATAATTCTGCTCTTTTCTAGTATGAGGAGATATAGAATGCACATAAGCTTCATTTCTCGGAGTTGCTCTCAGCGGAATCTGCACACTTTCCCTCCTTGAATGCTTACTATACTTTTTCTCGTACAATTTTTCAATCAAATTCGGCTCCTTCACCACATCAACTGTAGTTTCATTTAAATCCCTATCATTTTCCTTTTCAAAAGAATCCCTCACCGAAGTATCATAAATTACTGTCCCATTAAGTCCAGGAACTTTATAAGTTTTTTTCGAACGCTTCGATTTTTTCAACAATAAATAATACGTAGCTGTAGCATGATTATGCTTATTATTTAATACAGAAGTTTCAGTGCTTGCAATATCAAACCCTAATTGTCCAAGATATCTTAGCACTTTTTCA
>CATKHM010001153.1:0-11005 GCA_949751825.1 Blepharisma undulans | reverse complement strand
CTCCCAGGAATGGAGTTAGGAAACTTTCAAAGCAGAGACTGAGTATCAGGAGAGTAAGCCGAGTTTCTGACAGAAGAAGTAGCACAATATCAAAATCATCTATGAGTGATTTGCCTGTTTGCAAAACACTGAATTAACAGATAATAAATTATATTTGTTTTCGCTAAATTTATCATGAATCATTATTAAATACAGTTTAAATCTAGAAAGCGATGCTCTAAAGGAGTTATTTAGCTCATTTGTATGATTTGAGTTTCTAGAGATTATTCAAAGGGAAAAAAAAACTTATAGCATTAGGACATATTTAGCCAATAAATATGTCCAAAGAATGATTTTTTTGAGCAGAATTACTTAGCGATTTAATACAATGTTTCTATGTTATTTAAAGTAAAACTTTAAACTTATTTAGATGTCAACAATGAAGTCCATGAACCGTCAATATCCCTCATTGTGCTTATTTCAGCAATGTGCAAACTCTCCACTTTGGTTCTTTTATAAGTATTATAAATCATCACCATTCTCAGAGCAATTAGTATATTTCGAATAAGAAGAATTGTAAGTGAAAGAACTTCGTCCGTTGTTGTTTCTTGCTGAATAACATACGTACAAACCAAAATCAGCAAAGAAGTGCACACAGTCACGATGCACAAATCTATCCAATTGGAACACTTGCTGAAAAAACCGTTGATGCCAACCAAATATAAGCGTAAAAATACTTCAATCAATAAAACTCCACAGATTTCAAACTCGATACCCAGCAGCCACCTATGGTCTAATTAGAGGTTACTTTCAAACATCTCCGTATGGATGATTTCTCATATCATGCTGAATAAGGATAATGGGAACTGCAGGATGAGAAGTATTTGGATCGCTCTCGAGAAGTACAGCTTATTCAAAGCATTTTTGCACGTAACTCTCTTGGGCTTCATGACAGCATATGGGAAAGGGAAAAACTCAGAAGATGATTCCATTATGATAAGCGTTTATATCATCGCTGCGACCAGCTCAAAATATGATCGGAAATTTTTAACAATGTTTTAAGTGGATTGATAGAATATTGATTCAAAAGACAAGACACTCCCTCTTTAGAAATATTTATACAACACAAAATAAGAGAGAAATGGAATATTAATTGTACGATATTTATAAGACCTTAATTTATCATTGGATAGCTTATATTATTTTAGTTCTAAACTGCTTTTTTAAGTGTTTTATAAAGAGATAAAAGCAATTAACATTAATAATTTCAAAACATCATTTAGCTCGTTAGAATGCTGATGGTTTGAAGAGCCTTCTAATCAGCACATAGAGACCACTTGAATTAGCTTATTCTTTATCTGCTTACTAAATTCTTTTTATGCTTTAAAAAGGATTGAGCTTAGCAATACATGAAGTAAAGTATCACATCAATAATCAGCAAACTAATCAGAAGCATAAGTGCAATCATTGTAAACTCACTTTCTTCATATATTTTAATCATTTTATATGATTTTAATAAGAAAAATTATTACTTAAAATTATATTGAGTAAAGCCAAGTTTTATTAGCATTCTCTTTTGCAATTCACAGCATAAAAGCTTCTTTAATATCTATTCTCCAAATTGGGAATAAAAATTCCAAATAATAAGAAAATGTTTCTTTAGAAAGATGAATTAAATATTATTATTCTTTTATCAAAATTGTTTATTTCATATCATTTGAAGGTATTAAAATATTATTAGTATAAACTCAAAAATTAAAGTAAATTTGTTCCAAATGTTTTCCATAATAGCACAGTTTTATCATAGCTTCCGCTCGCAAGCATATTTCCCAATGGCGAAATTTCCATACAAGTAGTTTGTTCAGTATGTCCAGTCAAGTTTTGTACCGAAATTCTCTCATCAAAAGTGTCCCACATAACAATTTTTCCAGTTTCATCTGATGTAAAAAGCAGCCTTCCGCTTTGAGATAAAGCTACTGATGTAAGTGAATTTAAATTTCTCTCATTTTGGTAGATTCCTAGCGGCTTGATCGCTCTCAAATCAAACACTCTAGCAGCCCCATCTGAGCATGCAGTTGCAAAAGTATGATTCGAGCTATGAAAAAACCTAATAAGATTAACATGGCCTTGATGATACTGATAAGAATGACATAAAGCCTTTTTCTCTCTGATATCTCACACCCTAACCATCTTATCACAGCCGCCTGTCAAAAACAATGAAGAATTCATAGGACATGCTGCTATTGTCATAATATCATCCGTATGATCTGAAAAAACTCTCACAGGCTTATTATTTACATCGAGATTTCATAGTTTGCAGGTAGAATCCCCAGAGCCTGTGAGCAGATCAATTGAAGTTAAAAATTCACAACTCGACATATACCCACTATGTGCTTGGAATGAAATCTTCGGATGTTCTCTCATGGTAAGCTGCTTCGCTTTGGTCATTCCAATTTGATAAATATATACTCTACCTTCAATACCTCCAGTTGCTAATAGGACTCCTTCTCTTTTTTCAAATGTGCAAGTCATTAATCATGGATCGTCACTCCTGATATTTACCTTATGGATAGGCTTTAGTTTGGCTACATTTCATATTATAATGTCTCCGTCATTGCTTACTGTCGCTAGCATATTGACAGCTTCTGGATTTCTGCTGGACCCAGAGCCTGCTCAACTCAAGGAGTAAATTTTGTCGCTGTGAGATTCAAGTCGGTAATACATGTGGATATTTCCGGTCATTGGAACTAGACTTTGCCGAAACTGAGTCAGTGTGTAGTTAGGCTGAGTTTGCATAAGCTGCTCTTGGATGTGCTGAATTTTCTTGTCAATTTCTGAAATTTTATCTTCAAGTTCGATTGAAAATTCCATTCTTATTTAAATTTATTGATAATTTTATCATAAAAATGGTGGCATGAAAAAAAAGTAAATATATATCTAAATCTGAATAATTAGCTATTAAAACCTGATTTTTTCTTATCAATACTCTTATCTCTCAAATTTTTACTCCTAGTATTATTTTTAGTATCCTTGGTCATTTAAATAGTATGGCTCTTTAGAAATCATTTCATTGAAGATATTGAAGTTAATTTTTATGCCTCTGACATAGCATTCTAAATCGCATCACCTATTATTTGAAAACAATTTTTTCAAAATTTCAGATGTTTTTACTTCTTCTATACTTGCTATGCACAAACTTTGCTCACATTTGAGAACTTCATCTAAGCTCAATTTTGCTGTTGTTTCCTTATAATTTTCATATTCATCATATTGAGCTTTGTATAAGTAATGATATGTATCTTTTAAGAATTGATAAGCATTGTCAGCATGCTTACTAAAACACTGCAGCTTTGGCAATATTTCTTTAATGATTGAGAACTTATTCTTGCAATTAAGTGCTTTTAGTCTAGGATTGTAATATTTGCCAGCAAGTTTTTCCTGAAATTTATAGTATTTAAATTTGTTTGAGTAATTATCTTCTTTAATAGGTGGACAATGATCAAAAATTTGAAAATTGCTTAATTTTGCATCATCTTCAGTTTCAGTTCCTTCATTAATAAATCCGAAATTGGCTCCATTAGATGCCACATCGCCTATTAAAAGTACTCTTGACAAGAGGTCTGCTGATAGTATGCTTTCAAGATAATATCCATTCTTATATATTCTTGGGTAATCTCTTTCCAGCACGCTTCCAAGTTTGAAGTTGTTTGTAGCTCAGTTTCCCCCATATCCGCAATCTCTTGTAGCAATAAAAAAATAATACTCATCTATTCCATAAAAATCGCACTCAGGCCCATAATGCATCATCTCAAAGAACTTGTAAACAAAGAGTTCTTTTAGATCTACGCTTTCAATATTATAGTTTGAAGAAGATGAAGTATCCAAAGCTCCATAATGGTGATATTTTATATAATAAGAATGAGTTGGATTTGGAAGTGGTGCTCATATGCGATATTGGATATGATGTCTTGAACTACTACGCTGGTGTTTTGCTTGCACACTGCCTATTCCGTATTTTTTCTCAAAAAATTCATAAGAATACTTATCAATATAATCATATGCTGTTGGCTTAAATCTTTCAAGCGCAATGCCAGCAATTTTTCCAAGAGTGCAGCAATCTTCCAAGTTATTGCCCAGGTTTTCCAAAGATTTTCAATACTTATTCAGATCTATAAAATTAGTCGAAGGTGATATTTTGCCAACATACTGATTTAATTGTGGAAAGGCGCTGATTAATTTGCTAATTTCGTCATCAAGGGTTGAAAGAATCTCATCTAGCCGCATATTTCTATATTTTTTTGATGGAGTAAGATATTTTCTAAAAATCTTTCGTTTTAAATGCTCCAATAAAGCCTCACGCTCTCCATTAAGATTATTTAATCTCCATTTTAGTTCTTCAAAGTATAGATCACTACTAGTTATTTCTGAAATAATCAGAAAACTGTGTACATCACGACCTGACAACAACGTATTTAACGCAAGATTATCAGCTCCTGATATCTTTACTTGCTTATTAACTTTATTAAATGCCATATCAACTGCATCTTCACTATTACTTTCAACAGACATGATTAACGAAAATATAAACAAAGATACAGTTCAATCTTTCTTCAACTTGAAAATCAATAATGCTGCTCTTTGCACATCAAAGCTGCCATAAATAATCTTTCATTCTTTTACAGATTCAATAATATTTATTAGTCTTTTATCACAATCGTCTTCTGATTCAAATGCTCTCAATATGAGGAATCTAATGTGGGAAATATTTTCTTCTTCGTGCATCGAATTTCAATAAGGAGAAAGTAAAATAGCAGTGTACAGGAGAAAATAATCTTCTATTGGAATCTTTTTCACTATCTTGCTTAATTCTGTAAATTTTAAGAATCTTAAGTTTACTTGAATTTTCAATAAAGGATCTTTAAATACTTGCTCAATCATACCGTATTTATAAAGTCTGGATATTAACTTATGAAACAACTTACTATTTACTCGCCTTCAATTTATATGAGGCAATTTTTTCCAGCAAGCTCATACTGCACTTGGTTCTGCTCTTGCTAGAAATTGTAAGGCGACTCTTTTGAAATTGCTATTCAAATTCATTTTGAGCTTAGATGAACGAAGCATGAAGCCAAAAATATTTTCAACGCTACTGGATGCATCGAACATTGTAGGGTGTGCCCTATTATTTGATAGATCCTCAATGCATCTGACTCCTTGAGGGCACGATATTTCACCACGAACTATGTCATAAAATACAAAATCTGATGTCATGGGTATTTTTGGAAAAACTCTTTCAGTTTGCTCATTAAATGTATCTAAGGTCTGAAATGCTTGAGGAATTTTTTTAATTTTAAGTCTGCAATAACTAAAGGCGAATATTAATGAACTTTTGAAGCGATTATTTTCAGGAGAAATGCAACTTATTTTGCTTAAGCGCTCTGTAAATCCTGGATCTGGAGTGCTAAATCTTATGGTGATTTCCGATTTATTTGCTTGTTTGCCTTTTAAACGACTCATTAGTCATTTTCCTGAAGCCATTGGGAAATTCAAATTTGAGCATTCAACACTTGCTTCGCGTATTAATTTGAATAGCTGTTTTTCCCATTCGAGAAAATCATCACGATCCAAAGAGGGGATAAGAGTTGATTCGTCGCTATCAACCATTTATTATAAATTGATATTAACTAAGCTTAAATCGAAATCGAATACACATATGATAATCTCAATCAAAGAGAGAAGAAAATCATCACTATCTAATATATTATATGGCTAATAATTATGGAGAAAGAAACTTCCCTCAATATCATTTTATTTATGAAAATCTTTGACACTTCATGGCTTCTCTTCAATTTAAATATTTATTATTAATTTTTATCAAGACATTTCCAAATTAAAATGTAACTGGAAATGCAAAGAATTCACAAGCATTTGCCAAAATAATTGATAATCTTTCAAATGCAGCCATAATCGCATCATATTCAGCTTTTTGCGTAACCAACTGCTTGAACTGATCCGAATATCTTTTAAGTTCTCTTATAATTGAATAATGCTGTGCCAGCAATGCAGCAGTTCTTTCAATTGACGGAGCTTGTGTAATTGAGCCTGCATCATCTAACTGCCTTACTTGAGGGCCTCTATTTTGGTTAACTTTCAAATAATTCGCTTTATCTGGTGAAACGCTTCTTTCTGACTCTCTTGAAAGCTTATTTTTGCTGAAGAATCCTGAAATTCTGCTATCATCTTTTCCATCAATCATATTTTTTATGTTTGTATATGGAAACACCAAGTCAAGTCCTATCATGACGAGCGGATAAGGATTATCAAACCCATACCTCATACAAGAAGCCAAAAAGCTGCTCATAGAAATTTCAAATGAATTTTGCCCTGGAGTTAATGAAAAATAATAAGCCCTCGCAACTGCATAAGCTCCTGGATAAGAAGAGTTATCATCAGGTTTCGGGGCCGGGTCGATCATTGACCTGAATTCATCATAAGAAAACAAGCCTTGCTGAACTTGATTTCTTTTGGAAAAATTCTTTTTAAATTTATCAAGAAGTCTGTTTCTGGCTTTAATATATTCTTCCAGATAAAAACCTAATATTTGGTCCATATCTGCAAATTGCCCTTGCTGGTTATTGGGGTCTGTGAGAGATCTAGTGAAATATGAGATATCTTGACGAACTTTTCGCATCTCAGTTTTCTTGATTCACGGAAGCAGTTGAGTTGTATAAATTTCTTCTTTGTCGGATCTCAACCAAGTATGGCCTTCATTGCTTTCTCATATGCACGAAGAGTCTGAGTTGAGCAGTCCCAAACAATATAAGAAGTACATCTGTGTATGAAAATCGCAATACATATACTGTTCATTATCCAGAACATCTCCAGAAATCCCTGTTACCTTGCTAAAAACATAAGCTCTTTGTCATTTATTCATGTAATATTTCAATGAGCTTAAAAACTCCTTAAGCTTGATTTCTGCAAGTCTCCTCAATTGATGCTTTTTCAAAAAATACATACATAAAAACTCATCTAATGGCAAAATCGGTTGCATAAAACCTATCAATTCAGGCCCACATGAAAGTCTATCAAGACAAATTTCCATTAAAACTTTTTTAAAATATGGGTAGGGTAGCGCAGAAGCTGACCTTGACGGTGAATTTGCTAGAAATCTCATAATATTTGATGTAAGTGACCATTTCTGCTCATCTTCAGTTCTGGGTCTTGTGATAGGTATTGAATTGCCTTCCACATCTTTTATAAGCGAAAAATAGCAGTTTGGATTGCTCGGCACAGGAATGATCGATCCTGGATCTAATTTCCACAGCAGCTCTCCGTCACCTACCTGAGTGCCAAAATTCTTGCACGTCCTGGACTTTATCATATCCTTTAAGACTCCATCCATATCAGTGATAATTCCAAACTTATTGCTATGTTCAAATTCCATTTGTGCCATTACATCTTGAAGTTCTTCAAGCTGCAGCTTTAAGCCAGGGTCTTCTGAAATTTCTTTGACTTCTTGGGTATGCTTTGGGCCAACTTCGTGAAGCTTGAAATTAGTTTCTTCTTCCTCTTCAGATTCCTCGTCTTCTTGTTTATGCTTTTTTTCCAAATGTGCTTTCATCAGTTCAGTGTTTCCCATATCATATTTCAAAATTTCTCTCAATTGTAAAATTTCTGATTCTAAAGCTTCTTCTGTGGTTTTGGCAATCCTCAACTGTGTTTTTAGCGACACTATGATATTTTGCAGCCCTTGGACTTTGCTTTGTATATCTTCTTTGGCATGTGCTTCAAGCCCAAGGACATCTTCATGGTGTTTTCTGATCCCAGAAATTTCTTCTTGCTTTTTATTGATGATTTCTATAGTTTTTTCCAAAGTAAGTTCAAAAAGTCTGTTATAAGTGATATAAATCTTATCAAGCGTGGATCCTAGCTCTACACGATAACATGAAACTGTTTTAATCACTTCAGCAAAACAATCGTTGGTGCGCTTGAACATTTGGAATAGTTTTGACAGTCCTTTGTGAGAAGAAACGAGCTTTTTGGAGGAGGATTTCAAGTTGAGGTTGACAGAGGCGTTCTTTTTTGGCTGGGAAGAAGGCAGTTGAGAAATGGTAGATGTCATTTGACTGGGGGTAGGAGATTTTGTGAGTGGTTGGGCTTCTGGAGCGTCTAACTCGAGGGATGAGGCACTTATGTCGACTTCAAAATCTTGATTATAGAGGTCTGACACTCCTGATATATCAGACATTTAAAAATTGCAATTATAATGAAAAGATAATACTTATATTTTTTGACCAATATTTTATGACATCAATTAATCAAATGATTTTAATTTTTAAGATTTAAATCCTTTTCCAACAATGGAATGAGCATTGGGTTATAGAAGTTCTTATTTTTCTCAAATAGCAATCTTGCTGCTTCATTTAGCCCCTTTTTCACCATTGCCCTATATAAAGGCCTAACAAACTTCATTCTCCCAATTGAAGACACAAATTCGTCAACATCGCCATAGAACTTTTCGGCCCCCAGCTCAATTACAAGCATAAGCCACTTCGATCTAATCTCAGAATTCATTTTTCCAGCAATCCCATATATCTCTCCTATATCCAGGTATCTTGCAGTGGGGTTTTCGAACATCAAGTTCAATAAAGTCACTATTTCTTGAGTTGACCAGCCATCAATGTCTTCTTTTTTAGGGACAAATTCTGGATTTTGCCATTGAGAAAACAATAGCTTGACTGATTCTAATAAAGAGGAAGAGAAATTAGGAACCACTGGAGGAAGTCCAGGACCATGCAGCCACGTATCCCAATCAATTTGTACATTTGGAAATGCTTGGATAAATGAGTTTTTGAATACGAGAGAACTCACTGCTTTGCCCAGGTTCTGATGAATATAGCTTCTTAAAAAGTTCAGGAATGCTTCTTCGCCAACAGTGTTTTCCAAGAAAACTAAAAACGCACACCCTTTCTCATATGGAACTGTCGAAAACGCTTCATCAGGATCTTGCCCCTTGAGATTTTGCACAAGTTTCGTAAACTCATGGGTTTCTCCATAGTGCTGTATTGCCTCATTCAAACTTTTAATCCCAATTACATGCTCCAGTATCGCGAAATCTCTGCCAAACTTCACTTCAGAAATTTTTCTTTCAAAATAAACAGTGAACCCTTCATTAAGCCAAAAATGCTCCCATGAACAATTAGTAACTCCATTGCCAGTCCATGCATGGGTAATTTCGTGAATCACCAAATTTGTCAATGACCGATCTCCAGATATTATAGTTGGGGTCAAAAATAGCAACGTCGGGTTTTCCATACCACCAAATGGGAAAGAAGGAGGAAGGACCAATAAATCAAGCTTTCCCCAAGTATATTTTCCGATCACCTGTTCTGATGCTGTTATCAAAGACTCGATTTCTTCGAATTCGTAAGCACATCTCTCCATCATTTCAGGCTCACAGTATAATTGAGATCTTGGGCCGATTTCGGATTTAGCAATATTCCCTATTGCAAAAGCAACAAGATAAGCAGGAATTGGGTTCGGCTGGGCATAGTAAAATGTTTTGAAGCCTGGAATTGTCCTTTCTTCTTTAATATAATTCGCAGCAGCTACTGCAATGAGAGGCTCTCTTACAGATATTGCGTAGTCTACTGTGAATTTGATTCCAGGAGTGTCTTGAATAGGAACTAAAGTTCTGCAGTGGATTTCTTCACACTGGGTATAGCAGAAAGGATAGCATTTTCCAGCTGTTTGAGATGGTGCCATAAATTGTACTGCTGTACATTTTTCAGTGGTTTTATACCTGATTGTTATTGGAATTTCTTCATCTTTTTCCAGCGGCGTTTCTGTCAATATAGTCAGTTTTGATCCTAATATTGGATCAGGGTCATCTAGTTTCCAGCTTGACAAATTTCCAGTGATTTCAATGATCAGAATATCCTTGCAATCCAAATGCACTTCATTCACCCCATTTTCAAGCGCTTTAAACGTGTATGTCACTTCTCCATCAAAAACCCTTGTATGAAAATCTGCTGTCAACGCAATGCTAGCCTTGATTGTAGTGATTTCTTTGCTATTTGAAAATGACGAAGGATCTTCCATAATTATTAATTTCCTGCTATGCAAAAACTATCCCCAATCTTTTTCGTTAAAATTTAAAAGACTATAAAATTTAAAACCCCTGAAAATCCTTTTCCCTTAACTTCTCCATAATTCTTTTATTCAAATTCTTATAAAATGAAACTCGCGATCCTTTTCGCATTTATTTGTTTCTCCTCCTTCCATATCCAGCAAGTCTCATCAAGCAGCTTTGGCGACTTCATGACAGGCTTCATAAATGGTGCCCGAAGCACTCCTTTGACTACAGCAAATACCTGTGAGCTCTTATTCCCTTCATTGAGCACAAGCTTCGATAACTGGATGACAGCTCTGGAAACTCCTTTGAATCTCGGCAACGTGATTTACAAAATGCAGGACTATTCCTCAGTGCTTGCACAGACAGCAAATACCTGTGGGTTTCAGGCATATTACAATCAGCTTATTAATGTTGTGGTAAATAACCCTTCGGTGGTGTCAGCGAAAACGATAGTCAACTTGAAGACAATACAGACTGATCTGAACAATCTCAAAAACTCATGGAATAACGGGTCATATGAGCAGGCAGGGCTATATGCAGGGCAGATCATTTACTTCATGACTGGGTGTCGTTTACCTTAAATAACTTTATGAATTATTTTTAATTGAATTTGATTCAAACAGGGGATTATGAAATTTCCATATTAATTTAAATTCAAAATGCTAGGATCAACGATTGGATGCATTGTGATTGTGTTTTTGGTTGCTCTTATAGTCATAGCGATTTTTCAACCCAAAAATGCATTGCCACATCAAAATATCAAAGCAACTTCGTACACAAGCTCTTGGCGATCTTATCTGTCACCAAGACCAACAAGAAGATGTCAAGCATTTCAAACGCCAAAAGTAGCAGTGAGGCCTTCAGCAGTTCCAGAGCCAATTCAAGTTCAAA
>CATKHM010001152.1:0-11010 GCA_949751825.1 Blepharisma undulans | reverse complement strand
GAAGTCTTAAAAGAACATCTTGGTCGTCGTAATTAAAAATTTTCGGTAGTTTAAATATTATCAGTATGCTTATTATAGATTTTTTCTAATTACAATTTCTTACTTGTTTAAATTTATTAATGTTAAACAAAAATTGCGAGAAAAATGAGCGAAGTATTGCAAGGCAGCAGGGATTTATATAGATGCATTCACATAACTGATATTACCTTACCTCCTAATTTTGAATCAGTTTTAGACAATTCTTTATCATTGTGGCAGAATGATGGAATTCGAGGAGTTTGATTAGAAATCCCAAATTCACAATTAGAATTAATTCCAATTTGCAAAAATAAAGGATTTTACTTGCATCATGTATCTGAAAATGGACTCGTCATGGCGAAATGATTACTAAGCTCTCCTAATAAGCTTCCAGGATATGCAAGCCATTATATGGGTGCTGGAGGATTAATTTTCAATAATGATGGAAACATCTTACTTGTAAAAGATAGAGTTGATAGAACAGGGATTGACCCCTGAAAAGTACCAGGGGGACTAGTTGACCCTGGAGAATTAGTTTTAGAAGCAGCGTGCCGAGAAGTAAAAGAAGAGACAGGAATAGATGCTACTCCAGTTGGAATTTTATGTTTTAGAGAAATGAGAAGCTTATATTTCAAAAGACCTGATATATATTTCATTGCTTTATTGAATGCTGAAAATTTTGAAATAAATCACGGTTTGGATGAAATATCTCATGCATGCTGAATGTCTTTTTCAGATTGGTTGAGGGTTACACCAAATGGAGGAGCTCGAAATATGTTGGCGAGGCTTTATGGGGATTCCCAAGAAAACCCAAAAGACTTTTTCCGAAAAATAGCTTTAAGAAATCAAAACTATGAATATGTGACACCAAATTTCACAAAAACTCATTATTTGCATATGCCGTCAATATAGCATAAGTAATTAGGATCAATTGCTTCATTAAATTTTTAAAATAAAGGCTTTATTCGTAAAATATATTAAATGCTCCTAAAATATTGCACTCTAAAAGGCAATTAAATTATCATTTTGTTAATTTAGAAAATAAATGACTGAAATATTAGAAGGAAAGAGAGATCTATATCGATGCATTCATGTAACTGATATAATGCTGCCAGATAACTTTGAATCTGTTTTGGAAAATTCTTTATCGTTGTGGCAGAATGATGGAATCAGAGGAGTGTGATTAGAAATCCCAGATTCACAATTAGAACTAGTCTCAATCTGCCGAGATAAAGGATTTTACTTGCATCATGTATCTGAAAACGGTCTTGTTACTGCAAAATGACTTGCTAACACTCCAAACAAGCTCCCAAACTATTCTAGCCATTATGTAGGCGTGGGTGGGGTAATTTTCAACAATGAAGGGAATATTTTGCTTGTAAACGAAAAATTTGACAATTCAGGAATTGATCAATTGAAGCTGCCAGGAGGTTTAGTAAATCCTGAAGAAGTAATAGTAGAAGCTGCATGCCGTGAAGTTAAAGAAGAAGTAGGCATCAATGCTGTGCCTGTAGGGATTTTAGCATTTAGAGAAATCAGAAATTACATTTTCAATAGACCTGACACATATTTTATTGTTCTTCTGGATGCAGAAAATGTAGAGCTTGTCCAAGACACAGAAGAAATAACTCAGATTCGCTGGATGCCTTTTGAAGAGTGGCTGAGAGTTACACCTGTAGGAGAAGGCAGAAATATGCTAGCAAGGCTTTATGGAGATTCACAAGAAAACCCCAAAGACTTTTTCAGAAAAATAGCTATGAGGAATCAAGATTTTGAGTATGAAACGGCAAACTTCACGAAAACCATATATTTGCATATGCCTCCTGATCCCTCATAATTGTTAATTTAATTCATCTATAATTTTAAAAATGCTTCAAGGTATAAAAGACCTTTACAACTGCTTTCATGTTGCCAAAACTTTGCTGCCATCAAATTTTCCAGCAG
Organism: Blepharisma undulans; assembly: GCA_949751825.1. Taxonomy (NCBI): domain Eukaryota; phylum Ciliophora; class Heterotrichea; order Heterotrichida; family Blepharismidae; genus Blepharisma; species Blepharisma undulans. The sequence continues at coordinate 9,048 of CATKHM010001152.1, read as the reverse complement.
TTCTTGAAGCTTCTTTGGATATTTGGAAAAAAGACACCAAAGCTGTATGAATAGAGATCCCTAATTCACAATTGGAATTTGTGAAAGTCTGCAAGGATAAAGGCTTTTACCCTCATCATGTATCAGAAAATGGAATCATGATGGCGAAATGACTATTGGATACTGAAAATAATCTACCAGGGTATGCAAGCCACTATATCGGAGCAGGCGGGATTATTTTCAGAAATCAGAATGAATTGCTGGCACTAAAAAATACCTATGATAAATTTGGAAAACCACTATGAAGAGTCCCTGGAGGTCTCATAGAAACCAATGAAACACTGTTTGAAGGAGCAATAAGAGAAGTTAAAGAAGAGACAGGGATCGATACAAGAGCAGTTGGCATTCTTGGATTTAGAGAAGTTCTTAATTATCAATTTGGTAGGCCTGACATCTATTTTCTTGTTTATCTGGAGCCTTTGAATTTTGAGATAAAAGAAGATAAAGTTGAAGTTGTTGATACTTGCTGAATTTCATATGAGAGATTTGTTAATGAGACAGCACAAGGAGTAGCGCGTGATTTATTAAGATTTATGTATAAAGATAGCAAAGCTCCTCCTCAAGAATTTTTTAGAAATATTGCACTGGGGTATCAAGCTTACAATGTTCAATTTCCGAATAATACAATTTTGATGCACTCTCATTACTCTCAAGCAAATTTAAATAAATCTTAAATAATGTCTGCTAGCTATGAAAAATGGCTTGATTTTCTTTACAGTTTGAAGAGAATTAGATGCAGAAATCCTATGGAAAGCATTGCTAAAGTCTGTGAAAAACTGCAGAATCCACATCTTGCATATGAAACTATACACATAACAGGTACAAATGGAAAAGGCACAGTAGCAACTCAATGTGCATCAATTTTACACCATTCTGGGTATAAAACTGGACTCATGATGTCTCCTCACTTATTTGATTTTTGTGAGAGATTTCAAATAAACACTGAAAAAGCCCCGAAAGAGTATATAATTGAAAACATACCGGCAATAAAAGCAATTATAGAGGATGAGGGACTTATGATGAATTATTCACTTATAGTGGCATGCTTAGGATTTAAATATTTTCGTGACAGCAATGCAGATATTTCTGTCATAGAAGTGGGAAGTGGAGGGACCAGTGATTTTACAAATATTGTAGACCCTGAAGTATCAGTCATTACTTCGGTTGGGCTTGATCACTGTGAATATTTTGGAAATACAATTGAAGATATTGCTATCGAAAAATCAGGAGTTATAAAACCAGGAAAGCCTTGTGTTGCTGGGCCGAATACTCCAGTAGATCTTCTATATAAAATTGCAAAGGAGAAAAACTCTGAACTAATTGTTGTTAATAAAAGAGATTTTCATGAAACCTCAATTGAAGAAAATAGCAGAATCACAAGAGCAGTAATTGAAGTTCTCAAAAATCAAGGTATTTCGATTTCCGATCAAGCTATTGAAAATGGGTTAAAATCTAGGCCTCCTTTCAGAATGGAAGAACAAGTGGCGTTGGGAAGAAAGATTATATTTGACGTTGCACACAATGAAATGGCTTTTGAGAGGCTTTTCAAAGACTTGCAAAAATTATACAAAGATAAGAATATAAGAGTCATTTTGGCTTATGGAAAATCAAGGGATCCAATGAAGATATTGGATGTGATTTGCAGACATGCTTATAAAATCCACTTGGTCTCAAATGATGATCCTTTATTATTTGATTCAGAGGTTTTAAAACATAATGCTATGAGCTTGAATAAAAATAAGATAAGTATTTCAGGACATATAAACACTGTTTTAGGTGAAGCCATAAAAGATATGGCAGAAAACGAAATTCTTTTAGTGTGCGGAAGCTTTTATATTATGGATTCTGCAAGAAAAACCTTGCTATCTATTGAAAATAAATTTAATCAACAATAATCGCTCTTAATTAATTTTATGGTTCTCCATAATTTTAATTGATGAATATAAAACTTTGCCTCTTAACCTTTTGTCAACTTTTAAAAATGTTTTCTTTATATTTCTCCAATGCTTAAAAGTTCCATCAGGCCTCAATTAATCGCCATTTTTAGAGATTATATACTGATCTTCCATATATATTAATATAACAGACTCGCTTTTATGAAATCCTCAAACATTCTATCTGAGATCTTTTCATATTTATCATATAATGACCTATGCAGATGTGCTAAGGTCAGCAAACTTTTTTGGCGCGTAAGCAAAGTTTCATCTATATGAAGGCGCGAAGCACTGATGACAGTAATTGGCAATTTAAATTTTTACGGTAGACCATTAGATGAAGGCAGAAGATCCCATATCTCAATTGGTTTTACTGATTGAAAGCAGAATCTTTCAAATTTTCTCAATACAAAGCAAAATTGACTTCGTATTGATTTTCCAAATAAAGGTAAAGATGCAGTACATTTGTTTTCTGAGTTTACAAGTATTTTAAAAGAGCCAGACCTTCCATTTCCAGTTCTCAGAAGAGATAAAAAAAATTATTCAACTTTATTCCAAGAAATGCTGGCATATCAAGACTTTGGAACTTCTTTTCCATCATCAGCAACTACATTAACGGAATCAGTCATTTTTGAATTATTCAAAAATCAAAAGAGTTTAGAAGCTGAGGTATGATAAATTTAGTTTACTACACAAGTAGAAATTAACCAGCTCATAATTGCGAAATGAAATTTGAGAGCCAAAAGCGAGTATTCTCTGAGAAAAATGAGTATAGGAGCAATGTCATCTGGGTCTACGACTGTGTCTATTGAGCAAGAAAGCGAATTAATGAATGTTTATTTCACTTTCCCAATAAAAGACGCAAGTCCTACTTTAATAAAGCTGTATTATGCAATAAAAAGCACAACATCTAAATACTGCAAAATTGCATTGGCATCTATCTTGGAGTACAATGATATTGCTGAACAGTGCAATCAATATCTAATCAAGGTAAATCATAGCTAGTGAAATGCATTTTGTGCATCTATTAAAGAATTGAATACAAAATATAAGTCTTTCAATGAAATCTTTAATAAAACTTTTAAGAAAAAAGCAGAAAAATCACCTGATAACCCTCAATTTACTATAATGAGGCTCATGGCTTTGCAATGGAAGCGAAAAGTTTTTGATAAACTTAAGGATCAATTGCTTAAAGAAGTTTCAGCATTAATAGAACTGTCAAGGCAAAATGATTTGAGCCAAGAGTTTACATATTTGCTGATAAAAATTGTCCAATCAATACTAGATATGAGTATAAACGAATTAAGTGTTCATTTCATTGACCACTCAAAATTTTACTCTGATGGCTTATATCAGCTTTTACATGAAAAAGTTATTTTGGAAGCATCTAAATATTATCAAACCTTAATGAATCTACCACCAGCTGATTTTTTGAGAAAGACTAATAAAGATTTTAACTTAATCCAAAGAGTATTTTTAAAGAGCACACAAAATGAAATAGAAAATGTTTTGACTGATATAAAATTAATAATTTGCAAAAATTCTAGCTCAAAAGAAGCTAAAAGATTGTTAGATAATGAAGCCGAAGCAGATCAAAAGAAAATCAATCTTAAGAAAAGATCTTCTGAAGATATTATGATAGAAAAAAATGCTTGCAAGATTGGAGTTTCTTTAGATTCAAGCCCTGAAGAAAGAATTTTATACTCAATGGCTAATGATATTAGTCCATGGGAGTTTGAAGGGATAATCCTCGATTATGAATTAATTTAATCTAGACAAAGCCAACGGCTAAACTAGATACTCGTAAATTTTTATTTTTTTTCGATTTATGCTAATTTGGGCAAAGAATTCTAACTAATTTTTGTTGAGTAATAAATGGAACAAGTTTCTGAGATCGAAGAACTCCCTTGTTCAATCTGCAATCAAAACGAGGCATCAGCTCTCTGCAAGCGATGCAGGAATAATTATTGTTCTAACTGTGTGAATCAAACAATCGAACTATTTTCTTGTCAAGAAGGAAGAGGCCAGCATGAAGTATGTAAAAAGTGTTACACAAGAATAACAACTATAGAAGCAATAATTCGAAGAGATTCCATTATGTGGTGTCATAACACCTCAAGAGGGGAATCATGGATGAGAAGTTCTGGAGCTTGGGACTATATGAATTCACATGAAGGAAATATCGATACTTATGCATCTGTTGAAATTTCTCCAGATGATGAAGAAGGGATTAGAAAAGATATTATGACAGGAAGAACAGATCCTGAAACCTTTATTTTTGATCTTCATGAAACTCTGCTGAGAGTTATTGGCGAGAATTATAAAAATGATTTGTCAAGGGTTCTCAGAGCATATTGTGGAAGAAATGGGAATATTGGGTATTGTCAAGGATTGAATTATGTATGCACCTGGCTTTTGCTATTTTTAGATCACAACAATGCATTTTGAATGCTTTGCTATTTGATAGAAAAGTGGCTTTTACCAGACTTTTATATTGGTAGCAAGCATGGCAACTCATTAAATGGTTTTTATATTGAATCAACTGTAATTGCAGGACTGCTAGACCATTTAATTCCATCCATGAAAAACAATAATTTGACTTCCAGCGAGTTTTCTGATTTTTTCTCTCTCCAACTCCTTGTCCAACTTTTTGTCAACACAATTGACTTAGACAGCACCATTTTCTTATGGGATAAATTAGCATTAGAAGGCTCGTTAGCTTTAATAAAAGGAGTTACATGCTTAGTTGGGCTCTCAGTAGATTTGGTTGACCGTGGCGAACATCCAATCAAAATTCTCAAAAATTTTTCTGATACCGTTGTTTCAGAAGGACTTCCCAATTTTTATAGAGAGTTTTCTGTTGAAATCACTGAAACTAGAGTCAACAGACTGAGAGGAGAAGCTAGAGACTATAGAGCACAACAGTGGAAAACATGTGAAAAACTGATCGTCAAAAGACTGGAAAAATGCTCGAATTTTTCGGAAGCTGAAATCAAGCAGCTTCAAGAAGAGTTTAACAGAATAATGCAAGAGAAAAAGAAAAATAAGCCAAAAGAGCAGCCAGCTCCAACTGGACTAGTTAAAAGAAAAACCGTATATTTGCCTCCACATATCAGCAAGCAAATTGAAGAAAATAAAGATCAAGGAGAAGCTGGCCTTTCAAAGCCAGAATTTTTAGAAATAATCCAAAAATTGTCTCCAGGACTTGCGAGCAGTGCAGAGGTTATGTTCGACCAATTCGATGAAGATAAATCTGGATACCTAGACTTCAGAGAATTGACCATTTGCTTATCTATTTTATCAAAAGGGAACTTTGAAGACAAGCTTCGAGTCTGTTTCGGTGCTTATGATGCTGATCATTCTGGCTACTTGCAGAGACCTGAAGTCCAAAGTTTGCTAGAAAATCTATTAAGACCTTATGCAAATGAGCTCGCTAAAACAGACTCTCAAGAGCTTAAATCCATGATTGACGAAGTGTGAAGCCGAATGATGAGACTGGTTGACAAGTGCAATGGTGTTGTTAGCTTCAATGATTTTGTGTATGGAATCAAAGCTGATGCCCTATTGCGGTCAGTTTTCTGTGAAAACATAGGATCTGATGACCAAAAAGAAATCGGTGACTTAAAGAGAATTTTATCCAAAAACGACGTTAAAAAGAAAAAACATGCAGAAGAAATAGAAGGAAGTCAGAGGTGCAAGTGCATAATAATTTAAGAATTAAGCAGGGAAATGATAGCCTCCTGTTGTAAAATTATACTGCTCATCTTCTAATTCTTGAATTTTATATAAAATGTCATAATGTCCTCCTATTGAGACTTATCATCTTTGAAATGCTCTCCTTTAAGTCTGTCTCTGTCTTGTGTATGAAAAATACCAAAATCATGTTCGAGCTCATTTTTCTAATATCCTTTTTAGAAATCGCCACTACTTAAATGATATTTTCCTTTTCCATTCTCGCTTCCATACTAAAATCCACCTTCATAATGATTTAATTTGATAGCACATATGAAATTTGCCGTATTTCAAGGAGACCTTTATCTTCAAAGCCCTACTCTTCTTTATTCTCTTCTCTGAGTTCATTTTTCTAAATTGTGGAAAAAGATAGATCGGCATTCCAACATTGAAATAAATATTCAAGTTAAATAATGGAGCAAATTCTTTGGAGAAATGAATAAGTCATAATTTTTCGTTTCATTTTTTAAAAAACATGAATTTCTCTATCAAATTTTGGAAAACTGTTAATTAAAGATATTTTTACTGTAAAATAAATAATCATAAAATGAATGTAAAAATTCAAAAATTATATTTATAATTGAAAATTATATCTTTAGTCATGAAACATTAAATTGCATCAATGTTTATAAATATGATACGTTTTTTTATTTTTCTCATTGATGCAGTCCTTTGTGAATTGGAAATCCTACAACCAAACTCTCTAGCCCTTTTTTACCCAAAAGGCATTGTTCCATCAGTCACTTCTAATTTTGGAAATCCTCACTTTAATGATACCTTTGAAGGATTCGTTGCTTTTTTGCCTGATAGTCAAGATCCATGCTATGAGCTGTCCTTGAAGTTTGATAAAGACTCTATTGTATTTATATCTGACACAAATTTAGAATGCGATTATGCTGAAGTCGTTTATGAAATTCAAAAATGCGGAGGTGGAGGTGTTATATTTAATAGCACTTCCAGCGATGATAATGTGCAAAACAAAGTCATTTCCTTGCCAAATGGATGGAATTATGATATTAAGATTTTTGCTGTTATGATCTCTTATACTCAAACAGTCTCCTGAAAAACCTATAATTCTAAAATCCAGCTTGCCTTTTATTCTAAAACTTTTCCCTCAAGTTACCCAAGCATCTTGATTGAACTTACCGGGGATCATGTCCTTGACACAAATTTTATTTCAGACATCTATAAGTATATGATGCCATTGTCGATTAACGATGCAGACATAGAAATTTATTTTAATTATTCCTGCAAGAACTGCAGTCCTAATGATTGCTATTCTAACGGAAAATATTGCTTGACTGATTCTACAAATAAATCCTCTGGAAGGATTATGATAAACCAAACCCTATTTGAAATAAATGTGCTGAATTATACAAAAGACAATCAAAAAATATACGCAGACTTTTTCACCTATATAAAAGTCATTTCAGAATACTGCGAGTCTGACTATTCAGATTCATGCAGCAGCTATGTCTTAGACTGGCTTGGTTTAGATTCAGAAGAAATTCAGAAATTAAATAACAAATCTTGGGCATCATCCAACAGCAATGCTTTTTCGGACAATTCAATTCTTAAAAGCCAGATGTATAGTAATTGGAAATCTAATCAGAATTTGTGATTTGCTCCATCAATTACTATAAATAATGTTACATTTCTTGGAGGGATGTCATATTTTCCACAATTTTTAAATGATAGCTTCACTGATCAGTCTGCATCGAGTAGTGAATCTTGCGCTTATGGTTGTAGCCTGGATATGATAGATGATGGAGTTTGTGAATCACAATGCAGCGTTTCTCAATGTTATCTTGATATAGAAGATTGTAAAAGCCTCTCATCAGGATGCAATAGTACTTTATTGTCAAACTCCATTTGTGACTCAGTTTGCAATTCAACTGAGTACGATTTTGACAATTGAACCTGTGTTTGCAATTGCGATTCTACCTTATTGGGTGATGGAAAATGCGACTCAGAATGTAACACAGAAATTTGCAACTATGACAATAAGGATTGTGAAACAACTTCACAATGTAACTGCACTGATGATTTATTAAACAATGAAGAATGCGATCCAGAATGCAATACTGAAGAATGTAATTATGATAACTATGCTTGCAATAATACTAAAGAAGATAGCGATGATAAAAGAGTCGGTATTACGAAATCACAAATAGCATTAATTGTTGGCATTGTTGGAGGGAGCTTTTTATTATTGTAATTTTCATTTAGATTATTAGGGAGCATTGCTCTCTGCTTAATATATAGAAGGGCAAAGTATTTATCATCTCCAAGAAATCATGACCCTGGAGAATCGAGAAATATCTCATTTAATGCAAATAATGCAGAAAACCAGGGACAGCATATTTACCGGGAGTATGCAAACAGATTGCCATCAAGAATAAACCCACAACAAAGAGGTAATAATAGTCCGAGAGTAATGCAGTATCCTGATATATTGAATAGCGAAATGGTAGCAAGCAATGATGAATCTGAAGCTTCGAGGCCAGTTGAAAGAAGTGAATTGGAATATGAATTTTATGGAGATCCAATATGCACAATTTGTTTGGAGAAAGTGTCTAAGAGGAAACAGGAAATAACTTCATGCTTTCATATCTTCCATAAAAAATGCTTAAAGGAATGGAAGAATAAAAAGGGTAAAGCATCATTGTGCCCGAATTGCAATAAAGATCTCAGCTAAAGTGTCTATAATAAATCAAAACAGCAAGCATTAATTTAATTAAAAGATTTCTTTAAATAAATAAAATGACAAATTTATAATTCAGTTTAAAGATGCAAAAAAAAGTATTGCATACTTTTGATGAATATAGCACATTTGGGTTATATATTGATGGTCTTTGATTAAACGAACCTGATTTTTCCGAAATATTCTTTAAAAAATTAAACCTGATGATTTTATCAAAATTTTATCCATTTTAAAAAATGAAACAACTTTACTGTTTACTTATGGGAGTAGCCTTTTGCAGGCTCGCTCTTATCGAGCCTCCAGAGCTGCGTCAAAAATATAATGAAGGAATTGTTCCATCAGTCATCGCGAATTTCGGCAATCCTTATATATCAGAAGATTTCGAAGGATCTATAGGATTTTTACCTGACAATGAAGACCCATGCTACAGTTTGAATTCCAAATATACTTCTAACATAGCAGTTTTCATTAATCAAGCAAATTGCGATTACGCTTTAATCACATACAATGTACAGCAATCAGGTGCTGGAGGTGTTATCTTTAATAGTGTTTTAAATGACACTCAAATAGTAACCAAGCTTATTTCTCTTCCAAATAATTGAGATAAATACATCACAATTTTCGCTGTGATGATTTCTG
>CATKHM010001150.1:0-11012 GCA_949751825.1 Blepharisma undulans | reverse complement strand
AGTTCTCCATGTTAGAACTCCTGTTGTTTTAGAAGAACAAGAATGCAATACTGAGCCTAGCACAAGTTTAAGCACGAAATCAGTTTTTCCAAAATATGATAGTTTTAGTCAAAAATTCCCTTGTTTGCGATCAAATGCTGCAAATCCAGACAAAAAAAGCTCACAAGTTTTTCAAAGATCGACTGAAAATATTCATATCAGCAATAAAGCAAGATATCAGAGCCCTTTAAGCATCCGCTCAAGAAAAAAATTATCCCCATCTCCAATTCGTGACTCAGAAAGTGACTTAGAATTAACGCTTTTCCATAGATCAATAGTTCCAAGAAAAGAGTCCCGATTAAAAGCTCACCCTATTTCAGAAATTTCGTTAGAAGTTCCAATTATGGAAGCTGCCCCAAATCCAAGCGCAAGATCCAAAGATTTAAATTCAATTAAAAACTGGAAAGCTCAACAATCGTCGAGTCATAAAAGAATTAGATCAAATGAGCCTAAACGAGGATCAGTCAAAATTTTAAGAAAAAGAGCATCAACTCCTTTAAAAGTTCAGTGCAATAATCTTTATAATATTCATATTAAAATACAAGAACGGCAAATTACTCCTGTTCATTTAGATTATGTAACACAAATGATGAAAAGGCCGTGACTGTCAACATAATTTAACTTAAAAAGCTCTGTTTTAATTTTCAATTAGTTTAGGTTTTTTAATTGGCTCGATATTTTTTTCTTCATCAATAGTATCAGCAGAACTCTCAGAAGGTGTTTTCACAGTTTCTTTTAAAATTGCATCTTTTAGCTTACTGCACCATATATCAAGGTTTTCTATTCTTTTATCAGCACAGAGCTTTCCTAATTTAGTTTTTGGGTCAGTTTGATTATAAATCAAGATCTCTGTCTGATTGTTTACTAATGATATCAATATAATGTTAAAATGTATAACTCCTCTGTTAAGCCCTTTTTCAATAGGTTTCTTTTCATGCTCTACATTACAAGAAATAATGGCCACGTTTTCCCCACTTGCTTTTATAAAGTTTTTAGTGACATAATCATTTTTATACCCTAAAAGCGTGACACTATGATATACATAAAACAACCCAGGAAATGTCCCATCAAAAATTTCAACAGTTGCTACATCGTCTCAGTTTTTTCGTTTTTCTGCTAACATAATAACGTCCAAGATCTTTTTCAAAGGCACTTTATCATCAAGACGAAGCCATACTTTGCTCACAGGTGAGGTTTTATCGAATTTAGTGCCTCTAATAGATTTTACATAGAATCATAAGTCTTCTTTAATAGTGTTTCATGATGCTTCAGCATTTATTTCTTCAATATATTTCAAAAGATCGTATGCTTGGATATCAAGATTTTCTTCAATTGGTCTGATGCATAGTCGTTGAGCTTCAGAAATTATTGAATTAATTTTAGGATGATGATTGCTGTTTTCCTTTGACCCTGATGAGGATTTCTAAGTAGAAAGTACATCTCGTGAAGCGCAGCATCCCATTTTAAATATAATATAATGTAAAAAGCTTATTATTTCTGATTTAATGTTGATTTAGATGGTAACTGGTATTGCCTTTTTAAACTAAATAGTCATTTATAACAATAAAGCCATAATTATTTTATTATGGCAAAACGTATTCATAAATTTATCTAATTATATTAAAATAGCACATTCGCTAATTTATATATTCTATAAATAGTTAATTAGATACATGCTCAAGAACAGCTAATTTTGCTCTGATTGAAGAAATCAGCATTTGATTTACATCTTCACTTTTATCAAGCGTTGATAAATTATTTGGAGTAGTTGAGTTCAATAGCAATTCTTTTCTTCTCGCTTCTTTTTCTATTTTCTCTGCTTTTGCTTTAATTCTCTCTGCTTTTTGTTCGTTTGTTAATTCTAAAGCTAAATCTTCTTCTCAATCGACATTATGATTTCTGGCAGTTCCTGACTTACTATTGGCATCTTCTCTGGCTTTTCTCCTTTCCCCTAAATAATCCACTAAAACTGGCTCTTTTTTGTTTCTTTCTTCAGGAATTAATGGATTTTTAGGGTATTTTCTTGGCTTTCACAATTTTTTGCTTTCTCCGTCTGAGTACGAGTCCACAAATGATTTTTCTTGGTTTGGTTTCAAAATTTCTTTTCTTGCAGGGTGCTTTAATTTTTCAATCCTTAGTTCAAGTTCTTTTTGTTTGAATTTATCAATAGACGGAGTAAACATTTCTCTGACTAAGTCAGCGTATTTTATTTTTCTGTCAATTAATTTGAGCTTATCTTGAATTGATTTTTCTTTTTCATCCATTGATTTTTCTAATTTATAATTTTTAGAAACTCCAAGTTGGTTTAATTGGTGATCAATGCTTTTTTGAGTCATTTCTTTATCAAGTTGAGCATTATGCTCTTTTTTAAGCTGAATGTATCATTTAGAATGCTCTGCAAGGTCTTCTTTACTTAGTGGTTGAAATAGCAGTCTTTTCTTTGCAAGCTCTGCCTTTCTTTTTTCAAGCTCAGGCATTTCTATATCTTGTTGAAATTTTTCCTGCATTTTTTGATATAGAGGCTTTTGCTTTTTTATTTCAGCAAGCTCAATTTCTCTTCTTTTTATTTCTTCCAACTCTTGCTGTCGCTTCATTTTGTTTTCTTGCATTTTTTCGAGTTCTTGCTTATATTCTATCTCAAAAATCGCATTTTTTCCTTCTTTTTCAAGCTGTTTTCTTTCTTTTTCTTCTTCTAACTGTCTGTTGATTTCATCCAAATGCTCTTTTATTTTTTCTTTTCTTCTTCTTTGTTCAGCTTGATATTCCTTTACTTTTCTAGTATTTTCATCACTTTTTCGTTTTAAATCTTCGTAATATTCTTGTCTTGCTTGCTTATTTTGTAAATTAGGCTTTTTATATTCGAAATCTTCTAAGGAATTAAGATGTTGCAAAGAGTTTTCAATATGGTTTAACTTTTCTTCCAGGTCTTGTTTCTGTCTCTTTATTTCCCTCACCTTCGCTTTTCTCATCTCTGCATCGAAATCATTATCTTTCATCTTTTCCTTCTGTTTTGCTATCATCACTTGCAAGTTACGCTTTTCTTCACTAATCGCAATCACTTTTCCTTTCAATCTCTCTGTTACTTTTCCCAAAATATTTCCTAAAACCTCATTTATTGCCTTAGGCAACTTACGATCAGCACTAATTTGGCTATTTAGCTTAGAAAGATAGGCTTCTACCATTAATTATTAACAGCAATTTAATACAGCCATGACTCATTTATATTAAAAATGGATTGTAGAAGCCAACGCACCTTTATAATGATCAAGCCTGACGGTGTTCAACGAAAATTTGTAGGAGAAATTATCAGCAGATTTGAACAAAGAGGTTTCAAGCTGATTGCTATGAAAACTCTACAGATTTCTCATGATATGCTAAGGCAGCGTTATGCAGAACACAATGGAAGAAGCTCTCTAGACTCTCTTATCGAATATCTTGGCTCTGGCCCTGTTGTTCCTATGGTGTGAGAAGGTGCCAATGTTATTGAAATTTCAAGGAAAATAATTGGAGCAACTAAACATGCAGAAAGCGCCCCTGGGACTATTCGAGGAGACTTTACCATTAAGCTAGGAAGAAATATTGTTCATGGCAGTGATAGTGAAGCTTGAGCTCAAAAAGAAATTGCCCTCTGGTTTACACAAGAAGAACTTGTCACCTGGGACGATCATAGCAGTACTTGGGTTTATGAATAAATAAATGTTTGTACAAAATATGGGTAAATTAAATATAAATATGGAACCAGGGGTTAAAGAAATTAGAATTCACGCTCAAATGTCATGCGAAGGATGCTCAAACTCAATTTCCAGAATTCTTAATAAAGTGGAAGGTGTCAGGAGTGTCCAATGTTCGGTGCCAAATCAGACTGTTGTAGTGGTAGCTGACCAAGCTGTGCAGCCTAATTTCTTGCTAGAGAAGCTTTCAACATGGGCAAGTGCATCAGGAAAGCAAATCAGTTTAATAGCATAGAGTGCTTGGTTTAATTAAAAGATCACTTTTATAGTTGTTAGGATTAGTATCAAGTTTAATTTAATTTTATACTTGCTAACAAAAATGGATCGCCAACAGATTACATCTAGCTAATTATCTTATTTCTAATCAATTATTTAACTTATTCATGACTTCTCTCAAATTTCATTATTAATTATGAGAAAAATGATTTTTAAATTTTCACAGCTTCCATCTCCATAAGTTCGTTTCTTCTCATTTTTTTCCTCAATTTTTCGCCATCTGCAAAGGCTTCATCAAGATTTTTCCATATCCCTTTCTTCACACACTCTTCAGCTATTTTTATCATCATGCTATCAGCTATTTTATTTTGATGGTCTTGCAATAAAGCTCCTTCAACAACTGCATTGGTTTCTCTTGAAGGGTGGGTAATATAACCCATAGTTCTGTAAATATCCAGCTTATAAGTTATTTTGAATTCTTTGATTTTCATATCAACACTATGTGCTTCGATTTTATCTTTTGGGTCTGTCGACCATCTTCTCGTATTTTCTAGAGGAGGCTCTTCTGTGACATATCCCCATACGTAAGGGCTTTTTATGTTTCAATCGTAAGTTTTATAAGTCCTTGGCTTGAATAGGAAAAATAATGTATCTCATAACCAATAGACGATCCCATAAAAAGGCGCAAGAATATTGTCTCTATAGATAGGGATGACAAGGCATCAAGCAACGAGCAATCTGACTCGATAACGACGACAGCTGCGGAATCATCATATGAATTTTCTGTATGAAAAACCTCCTTGAAAAGGTCTGAATGTGTAAATCATATTTTTATAAAAGTTGAAAATTATGATTAGAATTGTGTCAAGAAAATTAATATTTATTGATAGTTATTAAGTTTTATCCAAACAATATTAGATAATTATAATAATATTGTTCTTTTGATCTATCAACTCTTTTAATTATTTAATTGTTTTAAATTTTATTAATCAACTAAAAGCGAGCTTATAAAGATTGAATTGAAATAGAACTTTGATTACAATTAAGATATGGATATGGTTTTTTATAAAAGCTTCATATTAAAGCAATATTAATTCTATTTCATAACTGTTAATATGAGCGACTATGAGCCTGATTTCGATGAAAGTTCAAGTTCAAGAGCTTCTCCTAAGAAACGAGAAAATAAGGAAAAATCTCCAAAAAAAGATAAAATTGAAGCTAAACCAGGCTCATTGCCTTGAGAAGAAGAATCCATGACATATTCAAGAGATGAAGGAAGTAATCTCATTCAGTTGCAACGAGAAAATGTTCAGTTAAGAAATAAATTAAAAGATCTTAGTCAAAGGCTAAATGATATTATAGAAATCACACAAAGAAAGCGATCAAAAAAGAGAGGGAGAAAAGTAGATACAAGTAAAGAGGAACTTGAAACTGCAACAAAAAAGCTTCAACTTTATGAGTAAATTTTATATAGAAAGCAATGGAAGAAGCTATCAGATAGGATAGAATCATTAAGAGATCCTGAATATGAGAGAATCCTGAAGACAGATATTGAGAATGATGAAGCAGTTTTACAAAAATTAGAAAATAATGTCAAAAAAAGCGAAGCAAACCAAAAGAAAAGAGGTAAAGCTCTTGGAGGCGTTTTAAGCACCGGAGAAACTGAAGACATGTATAAGCTCTATAATGAGCTTCTAACTGAAAGCGCAATTTATTCCAAAAAATTAAAAAAAATCGAAGACCGAGACCAACAAATTGAAAGCAGTTATAATGAAATGACACAAAAATTAAATAAGTTGGAAAGCTATTATGATCAACTTAAAGACTTAGATGTCCCAGAGCAAGATGAGTCTGAAAAGAAAACCAAAGATAAAATAGCTCAATTGGAAAGAGAGCATGATATAAAAGTCAAAGAATTTAATAGTAAAATAAGGAAACTCAATGGAAGAGTAAAAGAATTGGCAGGAGAAATTGCAGAGGTTGATAAAGAGGAAAGTGAATTATATTTGGAAATAGAGAGAAGGAATTATCAAATAAGTCAAGCTCAAAATAATATATCAAAAGTGAGAGGCAGCATGGAATTTATGGGTGAGAAGAAAGGTACTAAAACACCATCGTCAAATTTCTTTGAAACTGAGCTTCCTGATGATGTGACTGACAAAAAAAGTTATCGATAAAAGTCAAAGTAATAATTAAAAGTATGTAAAAGTCAAGTTTTTTAAGGATAAGTATTCAATTTTTTAGATTTAATTTAAGCTTGTTAATCCCCACTTTAAGACTCTTATACAATTTTGAAATTTCTTTGGAAAATATTTAATAATGATTAATTGAATAAATATAAGCAAAATGGATAATAAATCAAATTTTAGGTTCCTTATTTAGATTTCAAGGTATGGTCAGTTATATTGCTTAAAATTTTTAGATCAGAAACTTATTGGAATTCCATTTTTTATTAAAAATTTGAAAATAAATGTGGCTAATGCTATAAACCATAATTTAAAAATAATATACTGTTATGGGGTGTGCATCAAGTCATCAAAAAACTGCAAAATCAAGTATCAAGCTTAATCGAAAATTTATAGAACTCAAGTCCATAGACTCGAAAAAATTATATTTCATTAAAACTCCTGAACTAGAAAAAATTAAAGAAGAAGGAACACAAATTGGCTTCGATCTTGAAGCAACATACATGAATAAAGTCATAATTAATAAAGAACGTCACAATTCAATGCACTCTCAAAAATTCCAAATAATTGGTGCTGTATAATTATAAACTTACGAATATTAATTAGCCTTATAAATCCTTATGCCTTTGAATTTAAATGTGTTATAAAAAATATGGCAATAGAAACTATTCATAATTATTTTAATTTAAAAAATTGACTTATTACGATTCTTTAAATTATGATTAAGAACTCTTCGATTTAGGCGAGATGTGGCTACCAGTCTAGGAATGGGTCGTCTGAAGCTCTTACAGATGGTGATAAATTTGGGGAATCTGGATACCTTGAAAAGTTTGAGGTATCATCAGGGGATCTCACAGTTGGTCTGTATGGCATATCTATTGCTTTTGCAAGCAATCTTATCCAGTCTAATCCTGAAAACCATCTATGATTTTTGATATCGTTAACTCCGTTTTTTAAATTTCCATATCTTTTAGACAGATCAGCCACAAGTAAATGCTTCACTAAGCTTTTTGCATTTTTGTCAAAGTTTCTTGGGAATTTTACTTTACCTTTCAAAATTTTTTGGTATATGGCCATAGGTTCCTCATCAGTGAATGGGTCTATTCCAGCAAGCATTTCATATATTATAATTCCCAAAGTTCACCAATCTACTGGTTTTCCATGACCTTTATTCAGTAGAATTTCTGGTGCCAAATACTCTGGTGTTCCGCACAGTGTATAAGTTCTTCCTTCAACTACCTTCGCAAATCCAAAATCTGTCAGCTTTAAAAAGCCATCATGGCCAATTAGTAAGTTTTCTGGCTTTAAATCTCTATAAATAATATTCTGTGCATGCATATACTCAAACATTGTTGTTATTTGAGCTGCATACAGCCTTGCGTGACTATTATCCAATTTCCCAATAGTTCTTAAATAACTAAACAGCTCTCCTCCAGCAACAAACTCCAAAGCAAGATATAAATATCTGTCATCTTGAGTAAAACCAATTAAATTTACTAGAAAAGGATGCCTAATAGTTCTCAGAATAGAAAACTCTGAAATTACGTGATCTACTTGTTTCATCTTCAGAATGTCAGCTTTTTTCAGGATTTTCAATGCTGCATAGTCGCCTGTGGACTTGACTCTGCATAAGCGAACTCTTCCAAAGGAGCCTGTGCCTAGTGTTTGCAGAACTTCAATGTTTGATAGCTCCAACCGTCTATCCATTTATTATATGAGAATTTGTAAAATTTTTAAAAATAAAATTTTTGGGCTTGAGAAATTCGAATTTTATGAAATAATATAGGAAAATAGGCTAATTTATTAATTATTCAAATAGACCGAATCCTTCTTCTTGATTTTCTTGATTCTCTTGATTTGTTGAAAGCTCAAATGGAGGCTCTATGATCCCATCTAAAGTATTACAAGTAGTCCCAAAAGGACCTTCCTTTTGGAAATGACTAAAATGTTGAGCTTCTACTAAAGATTTGCCACATAAATTGCAGAGTGCTTTTTGTCCTCTGCAAATTGGAGAAGTACAAGTAATAAAATTGCATCCATCTTCTTTTTCAGTTGCACACCCACAATTTGGGCATCTTTTCCAATTTCTGCTCAAGAGCATGTCATTCAGATTTTCCTCAGGATTTACTTTTTCATATTCTTCACAAGTGAGTCCTGGATGACTGCCTCTTTTACACGGAATACAAACACCAACTTTGCATTCAGAACAAGCTGTTACTACATCTTCGGGGAAAATATACCCAAATCCTTTACAATCAGGTACAGGGCAATGAATAGCTTTTCCTTCTGCTACTAGTTTTTGTGCTTTTAAACTGACCCTCAAATCTTTGATTTTTTGCACTTGGTCAGCAGTTATGTGTTTATTTACTATTGTGTCAGGAATCATTGCTTTGCATTCTGGGCAAGCAATTTCTTCGGCATAAACTTTGCCGGTGTCAATGTAATTGACTAATACAAGATTTATACATGTGAAACAGAAAATGTCAGAACAGTCCAGTTTAACAAAATTTGGCTGCTTTGACATACAAATCGGGCATTTTATAACAGGTGCTTCAATTTCTGCATTGCAATATGCAAGTTCGCAGCAAATTTCTAATAATTCTCGTTGCTTTTGCTGCAATTTCATCAGTTCAGGATCATAAGCAGCTTCTTCTAATAAGTCTAAATCTGCAAAATAATGAGCGAGATCTTCTTCTGCACCTTCAACAACTTGATTTTGCCTTGGAGCTTGGACTGGAACTGGGACTGGTGCAGGAACTCTAACTTCCTCTTCATCGCCAAATAGATCAAATCCTACAAGACCATCTATTTCAGCTTCTTGTTCTTTAGGTGGTTCTTCGTGATTATTAATGATATTTTGATGTTCTATGAAGAATTCCTCAGCTCTGATGTTGAAATTTTTGAAAGGAAGCTCATCTTCTATGAGTTCTTTGAAACCTAAATTTTGGGGAGCATCTGTAAGTGGCATGTCTGAGCTTGTTCCTCTTGAAAGAGAAGGTAGGGGAGCATTTATTTCGTCCTCTAATACGTGAGAATTAAATATTTTCTTAAGTGGAGCATTTAGGGATCTTAGTAAACGGGCTAAATATTCCATATTTGCTTTATAAGAACAGGTCAGATCTCAAGCATATTTGTTGGATATGTATAATTCATTTTTATCAATACTTTGCAGTGAGAAATAATTTGATGACATTTTAATTAGCTGACACTTCAAATTTTTCACTGTTTCTCAGACTCTTATATCTAAATTTTATTGATTTTCATCTCGTCTTTAATAAGAAACTGAAAATCATCAGTTTCTATTTTGATTTTCATTATTATTCAATATTACTCACATTGTACAGATCATAGCCATATTGATCATCTGAATGAAATATGAATAATATCATATATTTTACTAAAGTTATTCAAAAAATAAATAAATATAAAAACTTCTCTGCTTAATTATTTCTTTTAGTCTGCTTAAAAATTATTATTACCAATTAAAAGTTATATTCTTTTCTTCATTTATCTACATTTAAAGCCATCAAATATTACTTTCATAAAATGCTTACTTCATTGAGCATTACATGCTTACAATTTTGCCTCTGCTAAATAACTTTCAAATTAAAATTGCTTCAATTATTCATTTCTTAAATGTCGGAGAGAAAATTTCGAAGCCTTACGCCTCGTGTCCAAAAAGTTACAGATACAAGCTATATAAGTGAGCCTCTTCAGCAAATTGATGAAGAAAGTAATGAGGTAAGCAATCAACTACGTCTTATACGAAGCAGATATGATAAGCTTAAAGATCTCAATCGAATCAAACGTTTAAAAGTAGAAAAACTAAAAAAAGAAATTGCGCAAGCAAAAAAAATTGGAAACTCGATGCAAGGTGATAAGTACAATTTAGAAGCCAAAATCATAAAACTGGAAAATTCAATTGAAATGGCCAAAGCTAAACGAATTGAAGAAGAAGTTTATGCAAGAAGTTATATGCATATCCTAAATAGGATGAGAGAAGAAAAACTGATTTTAGACAAGCAAGCACGTGTAAGACAAGACGAACTTAGTACTAAAAAGCAAGTTTTAACTTTAGAAGAACAAAAAACTCGGCAAGCCTACGAAAATCAGTTGAAATCACGAATTGAATTAAAAGAACTCAAACACCAAATGGATACTGAGAAAAGACAGCAAGAAGAGTCTTTAAAAGTCATTGAAAAAAAAGCGCTGGAAAGAGAAAAAGCCCTATCACGACTCGAAGAAAGAACAAGAAGGAGGGAAGAATTAGCAGAAACTGCAAGAAATGAAGCATCAAGCCAAGAAACTTTTGACTTAAGGCAAAGTTTGCAGCTTCATAGATTTTGGTATTTGGTGATTAATAAAAGAATTAGCTATGAGCTGGAACGAGGAAGTGATATCGAAAAAGCTTTTCAAAAAATAAGAGTTGCCACTGGGCTTCATGATATTGAAGAAATTGTTAGAAGATTTTTAACAAGAGAGCAAAGCTATACAGAATTCATTGATGTCGTAAAAGAAACCGAAAAAAAGCTTGAAGAAGTCAGAGACAAGACAGACGCTGCCAGATCTCAGCTGCAAGATATACAATTTGATAGAGAAGGCGATGGAAAACTACAGAAAAAGATTAGGGAAATTGAAGAAGCCTATAATGAAGAATATAAAACTTATGTAATTGCATGTGAAAAATGCAAAAAATATCAACTTGTTACAGACAAAGTTAAAGACTGGGTAGTTAAGCATTTGAAGATTCTCAATAATGAAGATGAAATAGGAGAGTTAACTGAGCTTTTCCAGAAACTGAATGATTCTGTAATTTTATTACTTGATAAAGTCGCTGATA
>CATKHM010001149.1:0-11014 GCA_949751825.1 Blepharisma undulans | reverse complement strand
GACATTTTACTTTTTAAAATTTTATTATTATCAAATGCTCAATTTCATATTTGAGGTTTTGATAGGAATTTAGATATTCATCAAATACTTAAAGCAAAAGAGCTTCAAAAGCTACCATTAATAGGAACCTACAGAAATTAATTGAAACTAATCCGATTTTTAAAACCTGGATGCTTACTTTAAGATTTTCATGACAAAGCAAATTTTCAAAAACTTTTATAATTACAGAAGTCAAAATATCATATAAATAGAGGAAAATTAATAAAATGCTATCATTTCCACTACCTTCTGGTAATTCTCTGCCAAAATTTAATTTTTCAAATCATATTGCATAGAGCAGGAACACTAGAAAAGATGGCTAATAATGATATTTAGGTTTAGCAAGAAAACTTCAGCTATCTTTTAATGTCTTTAAGATTTAATTGAATATCCTCCGCTTTTCTTCAAGCTCTAATTTAATTTAGCTTATTTCAGAGACTTCTTAAATATTTATAAAATATCAATATAGACAATAAAAAAAACAAAGCAATTTTGAATTTCTATTTATTCTAATTTTCAGCGTTTAATAAGATAATAATCAAGTATACCCTGTAGCACTGCTTTTAAATCAATTAAGAAGTCTCTTCTCCAATCCTGCTGAATTTTATTTTTCTATTTTCAAAATGCTTCTCGAAGTTTTATTCGATTTTTGCTTAGTTTTAAAAAAGTGTTGATATAGCGCTATTATGCGCTTATTAAAAGTTTTGTAAACCAAAAGATCAATTACAATTGCAATAACAAAAAATTATTCTATTTTTTGATAAATAAAGTTATTCATTTTATGATATTACTTAGAGCATTTGCTTGATAATAATCACGTCAAAGCTTTATAAAACAATTATTAGAAATTCCAGCATTTTCGATAATCAAATATTGCATACTATAATTAAAGGCTAATAAAATTAAATATGTTGGCAGTCAGTCTTACCAAATTCGACAATCATCTAGGGCTTCCGAGTCCCAAATTCTTATCAGCAACCCCAAATTTTGACTCTTTAGCTTTTAGCTGTACTAATTGTTACTTATCCTTCATTTTGCAAGATGACTTGGAAATTCATCTTAACACTTTTCATAATAATGCAAGAGCTTCTTTTTGCATAGCGAAAGACAAAGATGATTATTCCATTTCGATCTTGAAAATGCTCAAAAACATAAAATTGGAAAAACAAAAATTTGATTTTCCATGTAAGTTTTGTGATTTAAGTTTCAAGAAAAAAAAGGGATTAAACCAGCATATTGGAAAAGTCCACCAAACAGGCAACAAAAATGCAAGATGCAATCACTGCAAAAAAAGATTCAGACATAAATATGCCGTCAGATTCCACATTAAACAAGTTCATCTCAAAACCACAAGGGTGAGTTGTAAAAAGTGTGGAAAAGTTATGTATAACAAGTATTGGATGGCTAAGCATGAGCAAATCTGTAGCCAGAATCATTAATTGAGTAATTAAAATTAGAAAAAAATATTATGATTTATTGAAATTAATTTGAATATGAATGAAAAGATAATAGAAAATAAAATATTAATATGATTAAACGCCATTTTAATATGGATTATATATACTTTCTATTGACAGAAACCGAAATTTCTTTTATTTTATCAATCAAGTTGCTGATTTAAAGAGTTCTTTTCGATCAATTAACTATGTCAAATAATAATTCAAATAGCTTACTTTTAATATCAAATATAAGAAATAATATACACATCGTATGAAAATTGCATATAATCGATTAGAAGCAATTCATTTGATAAAAAGAAAAGAATAAGCAAACTATAACAAATAATAATTCTTGGGTCGAATTATATTTTTAACTTTTTATATATTAATTTCAGAATAGAGTATCCAAAATGCACATTTAAAAAAAAAATAAGAAAAATGTTAATTTATAAAGCAGATTTAATTGAGATTTTATGAAATCTAAATTAGAAATATTATTCAGAATTGCTCCAGAATAATTTAAACATAGACATGTTATATTATATTTGCTTTATTCAAAAATTCAATACCTGATTGAATAAATAAAAGGTATACATGAATTGTAGAAATATTGAGATTTGTTAGCAAGGCTTTGAATCCAGCTGTTTAAAAAAAAATCAACAGAATAAGATAATTTTATAGATTCTATTTCAGGCTTATAACAAATATTAAAAAATTTGTTTGCTCGCTCCTTTCTTAAATAGAAGAAATAAGCTCGAAAATTCATAGAGCTTAGCAGACTCCTACACACTTTCACAAAGAAATATCAAGAATATCCAATAGATAGGAGAAAGATAATTTATCCATATACCTAATTGAGGCTAAAAGGTCAATCATAAAATTAATCCTGCATAGAGTTCAGACTCAGAAGAAAAGATGGTGGTAAATAAGCTTAGTATAATAGATAAAACTTATCGAAATTTTAGATTTATAGAATTCAACTGAGATAATATCTTTTATTATTTAAGGTTCTTTCCTAATTTGCTAATTTAAGGGTACTTATTGAATATTTTATGATTTTCTTAAATGAAAAAAAAAATAAACGATTTAAAAAAGTATTAACTCTATTTGATTATTACTAAATTGAATGAGAATCTAGCTTAATAGGTTGCAGTTTTCAGGTTCAATAGGAAACAAAATTTTAGTTGTTATCCCTTTTTCTCTTATTTAAGATGGTGAAAGCCCATAAATTAATAAAAGCACAATTGCAATTTAAAACATTCACAATACTGTTGAATTTTGTTTTATTGATTTATCAACACTTTGGAGAACATTAGTAATACCAATTCTCCAATTTAAAATTATACTTTTCAGATAAAATTCATGATAAAAAGATTTATCAACGTTGAGCCCATTTAAGATTTTTAGCTTTAAAGGGAACCAAATTTGCTATGAGAATAATATAAATAACTTGATAACCAGAGTTATACATATTTATCATAATTCCCAATGGTTTTATATGGACTTTTCACCATAACTGTTTAACAAATCAAATGTTATCTTGCCTAAGAAGTAACAACTCTTAGTTCGGCAAAAAGAGTTAAAGTTATTTTGAAGCCTTTGAAACATTAATTAGAAAATATTTTTTCAAAGACTTTTATTTCTTAATAGAGGCAGCTTTATACATTGGCTGATGCCAGCCTGAATATTTAGTTTATCTCAATTGGCAAATTTTTTTTACAATTTTATCAAGACTCACGGCAATAATTATACCTAGCATCTTATCAAAATAATTATCTTATTCATTTGGCTCTTCTACTAATGATTAAAAATTCAAAAGACTTTGAACAGCCTAAAAAATGGCTTAGACATTTATTACATTTAATCAATAATAATTGAGTATAAATTGCATAAAGCTCTATGTTTATCTCAATAGCTTAAATTGCTAAGTTTTCTATACCATAATTAAAGCTAAAATAATATGCTTGCACCCAGTCAAACCGATGACAATATGTCTCTTCGTCTTCCCAGCCCGAAATTTTTATCAGCAACTATTCCACTTGGGACTTCGATGCATTGTTGCTCTAGTTGCTGCCTATCCTTTCTTTTGGAAGAAGACTTAGAAATCCACCAAGGCTCTTCTCATCCTATCAGAGCAGTTACTTCTTGTGCTTTAATAGACCAAATCGATTATGTCATTCCACTATTGAAAATGCTTGGATATACAAAGATTCAAGCAAGATTTACGTATGCATGCCACTTTTGTGGTTGATATTTTAAAAAACAGATTGGATTGAGTCAACATATTGGCAAAATTCACTCAACAGTAAATAAAAATGCAAGATGCAATTATTGCCGAAAAAAATTCAAGCATATATATGCAGTCAGAATTCATATTAAGCAAGTTCATAAAAAGCAAACGAGGGTGATTTGCACTGATTGTGGAAAAGCTATGTCTACGAAATACTCATTAGTTCGGCACGCAAAAGTCTGCACTGTTCAAAATCAGAATAGAAATTAAAATTTAGAAAAGTGATTATTTTTATTAAAAATTAATCATTAATACGAAAATAAATGAAAAAATGTGAATAATAGATAATTGTAAGGCATTTTATTTGATAAGAATTACCCTATTTGTCATTAACGGAAATTGATATTTCTAGTGTTAAGATTTATCAACGGCTGATTTGAACAGACCTTTTATGATTATTTAACTATGTTCAGTAATAGCAATAATTTCTTAAACATTTTTAATTTCAGAATTTTTACAAAATTTTTAATACCAATTCTTAATCAAACAACTTGAGTGTACTCGATCAGAGATGGGGTTTAAAAAAATTGGAATATATAATAATTAAATGCATAATTATTTTTGTCAGCACTTTTATGCATAGTAAAATTAAAGTTAATAATTATGAACCTATTTGATTTTCTAGAAACAATTAAAGTATATTTTTATATATTAATAAAAGCTTTATTTGTTGAAGCTGTAGAGGTGCATGATTCTATCCAAATATATAATCTGCTTATGTCTAAAAAATATCTTTATCTTTTGTCACCTGATCATGTGCAAACCCCTATTTAATAAAAATTATTCCAAGAAAATATTTAGGCTATAAAAGCTCAGCATTTTTCACTATCTACTCGAAGAAACATTGCAGGAGAAGATTCCTTTATGTTACGAATTCACCTATAAAATCCTTAAAGTTTGAAATAAAATCTCGCTACAAACATATCAGACATCTCTTATAAACAGAAACAGCATCAACAAAAGACTTTTTACCTCTGCTTTCACCAATTTCCTCTTCAAAAGATGAGATGGAAAAATTGATTTTTCGAAAGATGAAGGTCGAAGAAAAAGATGGTTAATGGAGTCTTAACTTTATCTTAATAGATTAAAATCATCAATTTTGATATTTTTATTCCTCAACTGGGCTCTAATTTTTATTTCTTTAAGTTTTAATATACTCAAATTACTACTTTTAAATGTTTTATTGAAATTTATAAATTATCACACAAATAAATAAAAAAAAATTAAAAGTGATCTTGAATTAGTATTTAATCTATTTAATCAGCATTGAATAAGATGTGAATCAATATAACTCTTTGCAGCGAGCTAAATTATATACAAAGTAATGCTGCTGATCATCCATTTTCTTACATTAAGAATCAAAATCTTTCAAAAAATTATAAAAAGAGTAATCAGAGTAGGGAGAAAGCTCATAATTCTTTCTCAATTTATTTATTTTGCTTTTAAAGCTTCCAAAAGTCTTTATTTTGTTAATTCTTTTCCCTAATTGTGTTTTTTTGAAAAAATTAAAACAAAGAGGTCTTATCAAAACCAGCATGTGTGACTATTTCTAGCTCTTTAGTTAAACTTAAAAGTATTAAGAAGGAATATTTGCAAATTTTGATAAATAAAGTTAGCATATTTATCATATTTCTTAAATAGCTTAAAATGGATAATTCACCACAGACGCTCAATTATGCCAGAATCCTGCTATCTGCCAAATAAGAATTGCTTATTAGTGCTGAAACATACAAAAAAGTATTTTATAGCTCAAGAAATATCAATGAAAGAAAATTATCCTTTGAAAATATTAATCCTTAAACATGCTAAAAAAGCACCAAACTTATGAAATCAAAGCTATTATACACATTTTAAAATAATTAATTCTTTTATTTGGTTTCAGCTATTAATTATAGCATTACGAATCTCTGAATGTTAAAAAGGGTTCTCAGGATTTTTCATAAAGTTTAAGCATTGACAGACACAAAAACACATAAAAATTCATTGTATTATTCATAAATTTTAACCATTTCAATATTCATATTTTGTCTGCCATAATCAAAGGTTAATATTAAATATGCTGACTATCAAAAATATCACACGCTGTGAGGCTCTATGCCTTCCAAGTCCAAAATTCTTATCAGCTACTTATCCATTTGACTCCTCAGCCTTTAAGTGTTCTAGCTGCTGCTTATACTTCTGCTTACAAGATGATTTGGACATTCATAAAGGTTCTTCTTCTTGCTCAACGACTGGTTCTCCTTGCAGAGTAAAAGACCTGGATACATCTGTGCATTCATTGGTGAAGATACTCAAAGACACAAAGCTGGAATCATCAAAAAAAAATTATAAGTGTGAGTTTTGCGATTCCATATTTAGAAAATATGCAGGATTAAAACAACATATTGGAAAAGTTCACCAAACAAAAAACAAAAATGCCAGATGCCCACATTGTAAAAAAAGATTCAGGCATAAATATGCAGTTAGATTTCACATTAAACAAGTTCATACTAAGATTACAAGGGCCGGCTGTAAGGACTGTGGAAAAGTTTTGTATAACAAATACTTACTAGTTCAGCATGCGAAAGTTTGCAGTCAGAGCATTATAATCAATAATTAAAATAGAAAAAATAATTGATGTTTATTAAATTTATTCAAAATTTGGCTGGAATGAAAAGCCTTCATTTATGATTAAAAGCCATTTTACCTAAAGAGAATATCTATATTATAATCGACGGAAACTGATATTTCTAGTATTAAAACTCTCTAAAACAGTGATTTAAACAGGTCTTTGAGATCAATTAATTATGTAAAATAATATTTTAAATAAATTATTTTTTTTTAAATTTCTGTTTTTTTTTAAAGTAATTTTCTAGTAATTTCAACTTAAAAATTTCTTTTTTGAGGCTTAATTTAATAAACTTTTGTCTTAAATACTTAAATTTAATATTAATATTCAAACGAGCTTCCATTTTTCTTATCCATTAAAATTGATGACGTAGAAATTAAATAGCATATTAAGTAACTTTTAATTATTGGCTAGACTCTTAAAAAATTTAGCATAAAACTTGAAATATTTTGAAAGTAATTTGTATTTATTCTAATTTACGTAGGGCCAAAAATAAAGCTCAAACGAAATTTAAATCTGAAAAGCATTTTTATTTAATACGAATATGCTTATCTTCTAAGTACCATAAGTTTCATTTTTGTTGCATTAAAGGATATAATTAACTATTGTTTATCTGAATGACAATAAAATATTAATAACACAAAATTGAATTTAAGATGATAGAAATTAGTTGTTAATTTCAGAAAGCAACATATTAAATATGATCTCCATTAACAGCAACATAAAAAGCTAAGTTAAATGTAAATAATCAAAATTTAAACAAGATTTTTTTGAAGGGATTTTAACTACAATTCAATGTGCTTTAATTGTTTTTTTTGGTATTTTTCTTAATAAAAGTTTATACTGAAATTTTTATTGAATAAATGCAAGAATTGATCGAATGAATTAATTTTAAAGCAGAGCAGAAGCACAATATTATGCAAAAATAATTAAATCAAGGGGGCTTTCAAAATGAAAACCTTAAAAGAGTAATATAAATTAAGATTTTTGAATTAGCATCGAATTATTTTCTATACAGCTATCTATAATAAACTCACTATTGTTGATAGGGCGATTTTGATTAAAATTAATTTTTGGATATAATATGAATAACATCAAGAAAGATTATACAGCATCAAAATGTCCCTATACAAAACTAGACTCAAAAGCAGGTGATAAAGAATATGCAAAAGATCTTCAAAAAATTTCAAATAAATCACGCAGAAATGAAGTCAAAGAAGCTGAAATCGTGCCTCAAAAAGCTAACAATTTATCTCGCGAAAAAAGTAGTGATCAATCTGCAGGAGTTTCAAATTCCAAGTTTGCAGTATATAGATTAATAAAGTCAGAGCCACCATTATGATATAAAATGTATCATTATGATAAGGTGGTAAAAAAAGCATTTACTTTATTCAATGATCAGCCAATTTGATTCGCCGAATATGATAAACCATTCAAAGTTTTTAAAGAAGCTGCAGAATTTGGCCATCCTGAAGCACAATATTATTATGCTGTATGCTTGATGAAAGGATATGGCTGCGAAAAATCTGTAGAAAAGGCAATTGAATGATTTACCAAGGCACGTGCCAGCCATATTGAAGAAGCTGAATATTATTTGAAGAAATTAATTCAGAGCAAAGCTGAAAATAACTCATGCGAAATATACTAACAAAAATTGTTTCTTAAATTTGTTTGAATCTTAATATATTTCTATAAGGAGAACTTCAGAAATGCATTATCATGCTATAATGGCATTGGCTAGCATTATTTCGTGTCAATTAATTAAGCTTATTTCCCCATTCTCGATGGAATAATATTATTTAGCAAAATTTTAAAATTAAACTTTGTGGCACTGAATGATAAAAGCTTTGGAGTATAAAAACTTAAATATTGAAGGCTTTATACTTATTCCAATCGATTTTGGTTTCTTCATATCACAATCTACAAACAATTGCCATATTTAAATAATCAAAACATCTGCAAATCCATTTATAATCAAAAATAATTTTGCATTCTCCTAATAAGTACAAATTTAAATTAGTTTCTTATTTAAGTGAATTTAATTGAAAATAAATCTAATAATAATCATGATATTTACCATGCTGACGGAAGAAGAAAGCAAGCAATCAATATATCAAACTAAAACTTTTTGTTTCCATGATCTTGACAGAGAATGAAAGATATTTGAAGAAAACAAAGCTTTATTATATGAAAGTCTAAAAGAGATTAAAATTCCACATATTCAGCAAGCTTTATCAAAATTGCAGAGCCAAAATAAAAGATTGCAGGATAAGGCAGTAGATGAAATCACTTATTGAGCTAATAAAAATAATCGGGATCTTTTGGATCCTGCATTGGGTATCAGTTTATTCTTCAGTGAACTTCCTTATAAGATGTTGGAAAATGCGGCTGCTCACTATTTCATTGAAAAGTTTCAATTGAGTAGACTAGATCAACTTTATTTTTTGGAAAAAACTAGTGGTATCCAGCTTGGAAGAAAGCTGGTAGTTTCCCTTTCTCCATCTGAATTGCGGCGGTTTTTCATAAAAACCCATAGGCATGGCACGCTCGAATATTCAAATTCAACCAATGAGGAAAAAGATGTAGACCCGAAAGAAATCTTTGTTTATTTATTGTTGCAAAAATTAGGATTGGGGCCCAAAACTCACTTTTTCTGGGAAGATAAAAAAAATTTTTACATCGCAACTGAAGATTTAAATGAAAAGGGATTTTTTAAAGAATATATCAATTTTTATGAAAAGCTCCCTAATCCAGAAATAACCCAAATAGAAAATCTCTCTCAAGAATATTTCCATATTTGTGATGAATTAGTAAAGATGGATGTCGTTTCAAGAATCTTCCGCTTGAAGGATACCACAACAAACAAAGGAAATTTCGGATTTCTTGAAAATGAAGGCTATTTATCTTTGTATTTGCTTGATTTCGAAGTAAACCATGAGTATCATTATACAGGATACAGTTTATTTGGAGGTTTTCTAGAAGGAAATGGGACATTTAGGTATGCTAGTAGTACGGATCCAACAGTCAAATATGCTTTATCGAAAAGAAATCAAGAAGATCGAATTCAAATAGCAATTAATTTATTCGAAAGTTTCGATCTTCTTGATGCAGTTGATGAGGAAATGAAAATTGCTATGGATATCTCTAAAACGTTAGAAATCGATACAGAAGATCTTTCAAGGTATTATGCAGGCATTAAGAGGAATATTCAGGAGTTTCAGGTAGGATTGGGGCTTGACCGTAAGAATGATGTGAAAAAATGCGAGGAAGCTTTATATAAAGATTATTAAGGCTAATGTGCGAATTAAATAGTATTGTAATTTTAGCATGAGCAGGAATCTACATAAATTTTTAGCCATGCTTCTATGAAAAAATGATAAATTTATATCAATCCATTCGGTATTTAATGAATATTTAAACTTCTTATTTTAGCTTTATGATGGAGATTATTAAAGCGGTAAGCTACACTATATAAAACTTAAAAATAATAAATTATCTATGTCATGGATTCATCAGACAATCGGAATTTAAAATTTAGCGAATTTTACAATTTTTTCAGTGTCGAATGCTCCTGAAATATTTTTTGGTATTTTCTTTTGAAGATGGTATGGAGCAGCCCACATGCCATTGCAGTTACAAACATCGGAATAGCATATTATTATTATTATTAAAGTTTCTTTATCAAGGATATCAAGATTTATATTAAGTAGAAGTAATAATTTTAAAGAATAAAGTAGGCAGTAGCTCACCTGCAATTTTAAAAATGTATCTCAGATTACTTTAACTATATTATTTATGATCAACATATCTTTTTGGTACCATATTTGCTAACAAAAATCAATAATATAAAAATAAATTATAAATTTTATAATAAATATCTCAATTAAATTGGTATTAAATTTATTTTAAAAATACAAAATGGCAAATGATATATAACGAATCATTATTATGCTAAAATTAATATCAGTACTCAGATGCTTTTATTGCTATTTTTAATCATGAATATTACATATAATATATATTTCGATCAGACATTCAGTTGAGGCACTTGAGTTTATCTATTTTACCACTTTTAGATTAAATCATAAGCTTCATTGAATCTTATAGATATATTCTTAAAATGTAAAAATATAGAATGTTTTGACTTTGAAATCCCAAAAAGCATCCTACAAAAAGCGATATCACTTTATGAAATAAAATTATAAAAGCCATCGTCAGGATTTTGAACAATGGCAATTTAATATTTTCATAATGCTAGCTTAGTGAGTTGCAAAATTATAAAACGAATTTAAAATGGATTCATGAAAAATGATATTCGAAAGTATAGTCGGGAATAATTTATTTTGGATAAACAGCATGTATATTTAAATTATAATGACTATATTTGAAAAATTCAATCCTTATTTGGTTTACTAGAAAAAATAATTTTATATGGAAAGCAATTTTGTACTTTATACAGTTATTTAGGATTTATCTCAAGCCGAATAGAAAAATTATTTGTTTAAATTTACCAAAAATAAAAGCTCACATGAAATATTTATTAAATTTAAAATATTAAATTTCATTACTGAATTGATGTCTTATTATTTTATACTCATTATTTAATTTAATTATTTTGCAAATAATCAATTTAAAAAT
>CATKHM010001148.1:0-11019 GCA_949751825.1 Blepharisma undulans | reverse complement strand
AAGACAGCTTGGAGCACAGAAACGAGCTTTCTCAAGCCAAAATTGAGAATTTGCCGATTGTAAGTATTGATAATGAGATGATAGGAAAAGAGTGCATGATTTGTATGGAATATTTTGAAGAAGGAAACGAAGCAAATAAGTTGCCGTGTGAGCATTTATTCCATCCGCAATGTGTGATACCTTGGTTGAAGACGAAAAATTCATGCCCGACATGTAAGAAAAAAATTCATTAAAATTTGAAACATAATCAGTGGTTAAATAAATTAAAAAAATTATTGGAAAATGAATTTTATTCAAAGAAATATTATAAAATTGACCTTAATTGACACAATGTACAAATAGATTTAAAGAGAATTGGTTAATATAAATTAAATCGGATCTACATAAGGTGAAAGAAGCTATATTAATTAAACATCAATCAGCTTATAGCTTTCCTGGCTGAATCTTTCTAATTAAAGTTTTGCATTGTTTACAATAATGCACTATTGCTTGCAAATTATTTAGCGTATTACCTCCATAACAATTAGAGCAGCAAATACGCTTTCATCTAAATAAAAATTACAGCGGAACCTCAGCCATCTCTATTTTCACAGCCGTCATTATCATCTTCCTGCAACTATGACAATATGCTTTAGTTGGAAGTATATTCGGACCATCACTATTAAACTCAAAGTTACAGAAATTTTTCTTTTCATAGTGGAACTCATTAGATTCTGTATTTAACTCTGTCTCATTTTCTAAAGTATTTGTAGTAACTCTTGTTGTCAAATTATTCCTTTCTGAATGTGGGGATTTTTTCCCGAGTTTTGTTTGATAGTCATTTTTAGATGAGGAATCAGGGCCTACGTTATATATAGGCGAGTATCGTTCTTCAATAGGCTTTTTGGTCGGAGTTTTCCTTATATCTGGAGAGTATTGGCTTTTTGGGTCTACAATTGATCCGAAAATCGAAAACTTTGTGCTTTCTTGGTTTGAGTTAAATGAAATCTTATTGTTGCTTTTTTCTTTAGGCTCTTCACCTTCTTCAGTAAAAGAAAAATTGCTAAGTGACTCATCAGAATTGTCTAGGTATTCCAAATTAAAACTTCCTTTGCGGCAATCGGAAAAATCAATAGAAATCATCGAATGCGATTGATCAGAATCTGGAATGCTGCTTAAAGCTGAGACAAATTGATAGCTTTGGTCAACTTCTTTTATAATTGTTGTTGGGCTTCTCGAGTGAAATGACTCATGTGGATTATAGTCAAGAACCTTGAAAGGCCTGCGAGGTCTTTTGTTCTCTAATTCTTCATAAATGTCTTGAATGTTGAAATTTTGTTGGGCTCGTTCTTGATATCGATGCTTCGAATCTAAGTTTTGCGGTTTCTTCACTATTTTAATAGGCTGATTTCTGAAAGATCGTTCTTTGTTTGGATTGTTGAGCTTTGAGGAGGTGCGAATATTTATAGGTTTGGATCTCGTTCTCATCGGCAAGTATGAAGGATTCGGATTCGCTAAATACAATTTTGAATCTCCTTGCATATCCATTTTTTGTTATTAAATTTAGTTTTTCCATTTAGATTCAAATTTTCGATCATTTTATTTAAAATTCTTAATAAAGGCTTAATATTGGTTTAAAATCTCCATGGACCTCGAAAGTAATCCCACAAAAAGAGTCCTTGAATGAATATATTCATTATTATGCCAAAGCACGATATCTGCCATGGATTTGTTTCAACTTCAAATAAAGCCATAATTGCAGCTTGCTCGAGAATCATTGGGATACATACAAGAGCTAAGTGCAGGACACATAACTTTTCCAATGGAAATCTAAATGCATTTACATTCCCAAGTGTTTTTGCATTAGTTGCTATTGAGAAGCCCATAAATCCACTATAAAACATCCTGAGAAAGTGGATCCCAAAAATAAGAGAAGAGAGCCGGACTATTCTAAAAGCCCACTTATTTTTCATAGAAAATACTTCTAAAGTTTCACTGCTTTCTACCAAAGAGTCAAAATGCAGATTCTGATACATCATAGAAACTAGCATTGATCCACACAGCATAGATCCCGTTATAGCTACAAAAATATCTGCATGCGGCCCATATTCGACCCATAAGAAAATCAGCAGCATTAATTTTTCAGTAAAATCAACAATGCTTGACATGCTTAGAATCGTAGCGATGCTATCAAAGTACCCTGCATTTTTAAATTTGGATATGAAAATAAGTATAGCAATCACAATAGCTTCAAATATTAGAGCATAAACAACATACCCACTTATATGAGTGGCAGGTCCTGGTGGGCTCCATCCATAACAAATAGTAATGGTAGTGTTAACTGTATTTGGCAGTGAATGTTTTTCTTTGCAATCTTCACATTCAATTTCGCTTGCACACAATAAGCAATCCTGAGGACAAGGCTCACAATAATTTCCACTTTTAGTAGAGTCTGAAGTACTTACAGTATCCACATAAGAACCACTTGGGCATGAAGTTGTGCATGATGCTATTCCTGAGCTGCTATTTGTATTATAAGTCCCCTCCGGACAAGTAGTATAACACTTCATTGCATTATTAAAATCATAGCTATATTCAGTAGATGAACAGTTTTTTTCACATTGATTATCTTCATTAATATATGGATATAATTGTGAGCATGTTAAACAGTCTGTATCTGCTCCTCCATCACATGTCTGACATGTTGTATGGCAAGCATTACAATTTTTAACAGTATCTGATACCGTCTGGACATAGTAACCATCGGAGCATTTATCTGTGCACCATTTCTTATCTGAAGTGTCAATCCATTGATAAGTATCTGATGGGCATGTATAATAGCATCTTGTTGTACCATTAAGCGCATAAGTATATTCATTAGAAGAGCAGCTTGATTCACATTGATTTTTTTCATTTAAATAAGGATACTGCTGAGTACAAGTCAAACAATTAGTAGTTGATCCACCATTGCAGGTTTGGCACGTTGTATCACATGGGTTACAATTATTGACTGTATTTGATACTTTTTGAACATAATAGCCATCACCACATGAGCTTGAACACCATTTTTTGCCTGATTTGTCAGTCAGCTGATAAGTGCCGCTTGGACATGAAGTTACACATTTCATATTATTGTTCAGTGTATAGGTATATTCACTTGATGAGCAGGCATCGACACATTGATTATTCTCGTTAATATAAGGATAAGAAGAAGAGCAGGTAACACAGCTATTTTTTCCTCCTCCACTGCAGGTCGCACAGGTAGTGTCACAAACAGTGCAAAAAGAATTGCTTAGTCCAGAAGCAGCTGTCCCAGAAGTAGAGGCATAATAGCCATTGGGACAGGTGGAAAGACATCATTTCTTGTTTGAACTGTCTGTATAGTGAGAAGTTCCTGAAGGACAAACTGAGTAACATTTTTTATTGCTATTTTCAGTATATTTATACTCATTTGAAGAGCAATCTGCCTCACATATAGATTGATCGTTTAAGTATGGAGTTGAATTGCTACAAGAAGTGCATGTAGACCCAGTGGAGCAGGTTGAACATGTTGACATGCATGGACTGCAAATAGAATTCGCAGAATCAATGTAGTATCCAGACAAAGTTGAACAATTGTTTATGCATTTATATGTATTAGAGCTGGTATCATAGTATTTGAGATAGTTTGAAGGGCAGGTTGAAACACATCTATTATCAGCAGTCAAATATTTTGCAGATGTGTTGGTATAGCAGCTTAAACAATTATTTGCATTAACTCCATTACAAGTAGCGCATGAGCTATCACATGGCCAGCACACAAGATTTGTGTCATCCTGAACAGTAGTCAATGCAGGGCAAGAAGAAACACAAGTATTATCAACCTTATTCAAGTATTTATTTGTATAAATTGTAGGACAAGTAGTGCAATGAGTTGACGATGAGTAGCAATCTTTACAACTGTCATCACATTCTTGACATACTTTATTGCTGTCTTCATAGTATCCTGTAGGACAATTATCATCTGTTGAAGTCTGTTCTGCTACACACACTCCTCTTTCTGGATCAAGGACTGGCGTAGAACTGCTAGCATCACAACTCAAACAATAAGAAGAGCTGCCACTACAAGAAGTGCAAGGAGAGGTGCATGCTCCAGTATTGACACACACATTATTTGAGTTCGCTGTAGATCCACTCGGACAAGGAGTAACACAAGAGCCTCCAGACAAATAATAGCCAGATTCGCATGATGTGCAATCACTAGACTGAGGTCCAAGGCAGTTTCCACATGTATAATAACAGCTCAAGCAAGTAAGAGGTGTTGAAGTTGTCAAATAATATCCATCTGGACATGTAGCAACACAGGTGTAGCCAAGCAAAATTGGGTATGACGAAGGAGTAGTGCAGGAATAGCATTGAGTGCCAGATGTCCCAGCACAGGTTGCACAATGCGAAGAAGCAGAGCATAAGCTTGAATCTTTATAAGCCAAAAACGTAAATGTTGTAGAGCCAGTGTCAACCAAATATCCAGATGTATCAACTGTTGAAATTTTGAAGGGTCCATAGCTTGAAGTGGTTGAAGCTCCGTTTACAATGTTCGTAGCTATAAATCCTACCATGACTTGTCCGGTAACGCCGTATGGGAATCCATTAGACAAAGTTAGTATAGAGCCTGAGACAGCGCACTGAAGGCCTGAATCCACATTGATATAGCTTGTACATGAAGTGATGGCTGAAGATAACGTGACTCCACTTGGAAATTCAACCTTTATGGTAGCTCCGACAGGTATGTCATTAAAAGTTGTAAAAATGAACCTATAATCTGTAGTAACAGAAATGGTAGGATTAATTGGATGCAAATCAATTTCTGTTAAAGACCCAGCTTGCAAAGCAGCTAAAATTGTGGTTATATCAGAAACTGTACCAATATCACTATTATAGCTGCTATCAGATGTAGTTATTGATAAAGAGCCAGTGATGCTTTGAAGATAATCAAGATTTTTAATCCCAGTCAATACAATTGATATAGTCCCACCTTTTGAGCAGGATGAAGTACAATAATCAGTAATTGTTAAGCTTGTAATGCTATTTGCTCCATCATTTGTAGTAGTAAATGTTACTGCTGAATTATCAGAGGATCTGTATACTGAAAGCGAAGTTTTTAGATAAATCATCAAGGAAGGAAAAGTGATATAAATTACTCCTGTGCTTTTCATATAAGTAGCATGAACAAAAGAAACCGTCATTGTAATACTTGATTTTATACTATTAGTTGATCTTGTTGTCTGTATTGAAGTAATTGTCCCAGTATTAAGCGAATTTATAGCAGATGAATCTATTGACCCTTGCTCTATTAAATATGTGCTATAATACGCAGAAACAGTATAAGAAGTTCCCAATGGAGCAACAGTGATAGGGTTTTGAATTTGAGATATCTCGATTTTATAAGTTTGACCAGAAGCACAATTACTCGTACACAGATTTTTGACAGTAATCGTTGAAATCGAGCCATCACCTGAATTAGTTGTAAAAGTAGAACAGTCAGGTGCATTCCCAGTCCCAAGATTAGTACATTTTGGAGTCGTATAACCATCTCCAACAAAAATGACTGAAGTTGGAAATGTATAAACAAGCTGAGTGTTTTGAATATAAATCACAGTAGATGTATGAGAAATATCAAATTTAACAGATTGGCCAACAATGTCAATGTTTCTCGTCATAGTTGTGGAAGAGATTGATTTCGATTGCAAAGATGGAGTAAATTCCAATCCAGAAGTGACATCATCAATAATACCATCTTGAGTTGGGTTCAGAGTGTAAATTTTTATTGAGGTGCCTGTATTTGAGTTGACATAATAAGGATTGACTACTCCATCTATGCTGAGAGATAAGGTTGTTCCACCACTACAGCAGTTTGTGCAGCCGGTAGAAGTCGTTGAGCATCACTCTGTCATGTATAATTCATATGTGGAGCTGTCAGCTGGGCTACTTGATTTTGTACACACATTGTTATTTGTGTAGGTTACTCCAGAGATAATCTCATAGCATTTGATTCCTGTATCCTCCACAATCTGTGCCATAGGTAGAATAAGTTTTATATAAGATCCTGAAGGCATTTCTGTTGAAGTTGTAAACGATAAAGTATAAGGGCCAGGGTCTCCGACATAGGAGGTGGATCGAGTTTCAGTATTGACAGTAATAGTATTTGGATCTGCAGAAAAAGTTACAAATTGAGTGTTTTCGCACATTTTAGATCCGCTGGAAGTATAGGTTGCAATTTGAATATAATCTGTTGTCTTAGAGTTTGGCGGTGTTATTACATCAAATAGATTCAACCCAATAGAAATAGAACTTTGGCTTATAACATTTGTTGTCACATATCCCCCTCCTGAATTTGTGCAGGTGAGTGTGCTATAGGTGCCATCAATACCCTGAATTTGCATACAAGGTATGACTGATGGAAGTGTAAAAGTAGTGGGGATGAATATTCTCATATAATATGCATTTGTGGAGCTCGAAGAGCTTGCAGCATAATTTCCTTGCTGAAATATTATTGAAACAGTTGTACTTGTAAGTACAGTTTTGACTGCTGGAAGAAATAAATTATATGTGATGGAGCATGAAGTGCTTGATACTGCAGTAAGACTCATAGTATCTATAATTTCACTATTTGACGTGGCTGTTGAGACAGTTACTGATGCAGAGCCAATATACCTAATATTTCTAACTTGATTTATTGTCACTGTCAAATATGTGGTACCAGATGTTACTGTCAAGCTAGACGTGAAAAGGCCATATGCAGATAGGGTTGTTCCACTGATATTTATTCCTAAATTAACACTTGATCCACCATCAATCTGGCCAGTAGCCGCTGTGTTTGAAGCAGTGCTTAAAGAAAAATCACTGGAAAAAGCAAAAATAACTATCCCGTCTTGAGGGATGCTATTTGCCAAATAAAATTCAAAAGTATAAATATTCCATGCACCAATAGCCACGCTGTCTTGGGTAAATGTCTTTTCTGTTAAGGCCCCTGGTGTGAAATAATTATCTGACAAAGATTGGCTTCCTTGATAATCTGCACTTGTGCTTCCAGAGTTGTATCCATAAAATTGAATGGAGCCCATATTAGCTGAAATATAAGAAGCGCCTGGATTTTGAATGTTTCCAATCAAAAATTTGAGACCATAAGACATTGATGTGGGAGTTATAAGGGTATAGGTATTAGTTGCTGTAACCCCACATTGACCTGGCTGAGGGTTTGCAGAATTATAGGCAGTTAATATTGTATCGCTTCCGTTTCCTAAGTATACTTTCAGAGTGCATGTGCTAGGTTTGCTACCAATTGAGTCAATGACAGTAAACTTGTTTGGTAGAGTCATTACAAGAGTGAAATTGTAAGGAATATTTGTAAGAGAAGAGCTTAATAATAAAGTGACTTGATATGTAGTTGGGTAATTGATATTTTTTGATGAAGGCTGAATATCAATACTGTAGAAACTTGAAGAACCAGCTAAACAGTTTATTATGATCAGGAGAGTAATTAGCTTCTTCATATTAAATATTTATGCGATTATAAGAAAATAAGTTTTATTTAAAAAATATAAAGGCTGTTTCAATTATTCTAGTTTTAATAGAGTTTTCTAAACTATCAAAATTAAGAGTCAACAATTTAATCTTATTGCTCAATTATTGGCTTCTCTTTTAAGAATATTAATATCTCATAATCAAATAAAAATTATGGAAATTCAAAATGAGACTTTTCTAATTAAGCCCATTGGTGGAAGCCATGATTTTTGCATCTATTCGCTATCTTCCAAGCAAGTTACAGAGAATTCTTTGATTATGTCGACTCCGTTTTCTGATGATTATGGAGTATGCATATTGAACAATAGATACATTTTGATTGTGGGAGGAATTTATCAACCAACTGGCCATCTGATAGATCAAGCGATTATAATTGATTCTCAAACTCTAGATGTTACTGAGCTTCCTCCTTTACCTTGCAAGATGAAAGGTCTAAGGGTAATTGCATACAATGATGAAGCATACACTATTGGAGGATGTGTAGAGACTAAAGAAGGAGAATTACAATTATTAGGAAATTGCTATAAGTTTTCGCTGAAATTCCGCACTTGGATTGATATAGCTAGCATGCCTTATCCTTCTGTTTTTCCAGGATGCTTTCTAATTGATAATTACATATGAGCTACAGGTGGATTGAGAAAAGATAATGAAGCTACTAGAGTGCTTGATTGTATAAGAATTTATGATATATTAACAAATACATGACGCATAAATGAATTTCCATTGCTTCGGCCTTCATATCTTCATTGCTGCTTGCTATTTCCTGATAGAAGGGTTTTAATCTTTGGAGGACTAAGAGATCAAAATAGCAATAGATTCAGTTATTGACTCGGCAGCGATAAAAGAAAAGAAATGCCGTTAAGGATTTCCATGGGAATAATAGATCCTCCTCTTATCTATAATAACAAAGTTTATGCGTTCAATGATGAAATGAATTTACTAACCTACAACCTTGAAGCAGAAACTTGGGACACACAAGATCCTTATCTCTCTTAATTTGATATTATTATTTAAGTTAAATTTATCTTGAGTATCTCCTAATATAATTAGACGCTTTCCCAAGAATTATCTTTATACCCCATCTGCACACTAGTATGTGTAAAAGTCTTTTTAGCATCATAAATAACGTCTTTTACGTTCAGCACATCTCGAACGCTTTTCAAAAAGCTATACTCTCTCTTATTTTTCATAACAAAATCTCTTCAGCTGAAACATTTCCAATAAGCAACTGAAGCAAGTGCCATTTCAATGCACAAAATTAAATCCTGCAGAGAAGACACAAATAGTATGGCTTCTTCAAATTCTCCAAACCATCCCAGTCTGACAATAATTGCAAAGGCACAAGACTGCCAGAATGAGAAAAAAATCACAGCTTTTATGCACAAAAACTTTCCTACACACCCAAATGGCTCTAGTTGTTCAAAGCAAGCCAAATAAAGAAGCATTAAACTGTAAAGCGAAACTGTCACTGAAATATTGTTGACAATTGAGCAATAAAGATACCCGTTATCAAATGAAAATTCAGCTTCTTTGTATACATTTCACCCAGCTAATAGTAGAGCAAGGCAAGAAGTAAGAGGCTTGATCACGATGAATTGAAAAACCCCTTGTTTAATCCTATGGTAACTTTTTTCGTTCAATTGAAGTATTTTGTTTTGGAAAGGCCATAGATGAGAGATTTGCTTTTTGTGTAAGAAATGAGAGACCACGCGTTCTTCTCCGCCAATATACTCTATGATAAGTTTGGTAAATAGATAGAGAACATAAGCTTCGTAACAGTCTCTGATAGTGTTAAAAAATAAAGAACGATCAGGATATATGATGGAGAGGAAGCTTTGGATTGAATAAGCCTAAGTAACTTATACTGGAACCATTAAAACTATTCTGGAGATATAAAGTTGGAGTCGCGGCTCGTTATAGTTTCAAAGATGCATGAGAATTTGGGTAGTGGCGATAAGGACTGTGAAACTGCAGCAAACACTGCCAATAAGAGATTCCACTACCATAATCTTTATTGGAGTTAAAAATAATCAGGTTATACATGATAAAAATGGATTGGAAAGTATAAGCTGGTAAATTTAGCTAGACAGTTTTTTAGATATTATGAGAGGCTTCGCATTTCTGGCACTGAAATATAAACCGAAATATTAAACTCAAGCAATTATAGTTTACACTATTATTCAACATTTTTCTATTGATGGATATATGTTTTATTCTTATAAGACTATTTGTATAATACTGTATTATTCCCAAGGCTCACTGCATCAATGCTAGCAATTCAGAACAATCTATGGCTCTTTTCAATACCCTAAGTCATTTTAAGTGTGCTTGAAACTGAAAGCTCTATAATTCAAGAAGATTTTGAAAGAATGGTAAGGAATAAAACGTTTGCAAATTGAATAGGCTCTAAATAGCAAATACTTTTGTTATATCAATTATTCTTTGATTTTAATTAATGTTAAAAATCTAATAGCGTGCAAACTCAATTATATCATTCCAAGATTCTTTCATTCACATTATTTATCCAAACCAATACTATTATTTCAATAATTATCAATCTCAATTTTAAACTATCAAAATTAAATAACAATATATACATTTATTTTACTAATATGGTAGATGAATCTGGGATATCTGCGTTGCACAATCTTCAAGAAGAGCTTGCCAAAGAACGCCAAAAATACCAAGATGCCGCATCACAACTGAAAAACCAAGAAAGAAATTTCCAACGCCAAATCTTGGAGGTCTCTTCACAATTGCAAGCAGAGCAACAAAAAAGTCAATCGCTTGAATCTTCTTTGCAGCATTTACGTGCAAATCTCACCCAAATCTCAGAACTTCAGCAACAATTAGAAGAAGCTTTGGAGCGCGAAAAACAATTAAAAGATGCTTTAGATGCTAAATCGCCTTCAGGATCCTTCATTAGAGGAGGATCTTTCATTGGTGGTGGGGATCAAGAGTTAATTAGAGAATTGCAAGAACAAAATAATAAACTTAAAGAAGAACTAAAACAATTCAAAGAATACGCACTAGGAGAAATCAGAGAAAAGGAGAAAAAAATTTTAAGTCTAAATGAAATACAAGAAGATCTTCAAGATGCTTATAATGAGTATGTAAAAGAATATGATAAACTGCAAAACCAATTAGATGAGGAAAGACAGCAAGCAAAAGCTGACACAGAAGATATGCAAAACTATATCGAAGATTTGTTGAAAAAACTGAGAGAATCAGAATCCGTAAAAGAATCACTGGAAAGGAAACAGAAGTTAGAAGAAGAGGACAATGCTGAAAAAGAAAAAGAAAAAAGCAGTGATGAAAACAGCAAACTTAAGATCAAAATAGAAACCTTGGAAGAAGAACTCAGGGAAAAGCAAGAAGAATTAAACGACCAGGCAGGAAAACTACAACAGCTGAAAAAATCAAGAGAAAAGTTAGCTGAAGAATTTCAGGTTTTAGAAGACAAAGTTATGGAACTGG
>CATKHM010001147.1:0-11028 GCA_949751825.1 Blepharisma undulans | reverse complement strand
CGTTCAAAGAGATTTGTGTGACTTCAATAGAAACTGACATGATAATTGAGGAAATGATCGACTCTTCGCTTACTTCTATCAATTTTTGTATCAAATAGTTTCCAAATGGATCAATCATCAACTCATTTACATGTTCAGCCAGCTGTTCAAATATTGTTTGAATTGTAAAAGGGTTCAGTTCTTCCAACTTCTTCTGAAGCAGTCTGCAGCCGCTCTGGTCTTTTGCCATTTCCACAGCTCGTGTATACACATCTTGTGGCGTGAAAATCGAATATCCATAAAACTCCGGCACAAAGTTAGCCGCATTAAAATTGGCCATCATCGAGAATCCTCCATAAAAAGTGTCATCTGGCGAGTTGTCTTCTTCTCTGATGCAATTATTAACGACATTATCTACAAGTGCTGTGGTCGCACAGGTGTGGACTGGCTCATCTTCAATCCCAGAGCCATTTGTGTCTGATTCTTGCTTGTTTTCGAGATGCCCTGGATGGTCTTTGTAAAGATCGTTGCCGAAATTACGAGAAAAAGGTGATGCATAATCAGAGTCCATGGGGAAGGCAAAAAGTGTGTTGGAATCTACTAAAGGTGGGGCTGATGAGGACCGATTGGTATCTCCAAAGATTTTGTGATAGAATGGAGATGCCATCACTTTATTCTTAAATGGCTGGGTTAGAATTTAGCGGTATTTTTAATGCTAATTTAAGTTAGCAAGAAAGCTGGGAGTATTAGAAAATTTAAATTAGCTGCACAGGCTCTCTGATGTCGTAGTCGTCGAGGATTACCGAGTTAAAGCTTTCGTCTTCTGAAAACCTTTCTTCTCAGGATTCTATTGACCCTGGGTCTTCGTAGTCTTCTTCATAGCTATGCTGTGGGCTTTCTCCTTGGATTTCTATAAGATTTTTAAGACTGTCCCCTTTGTTAATTTCTTGGATCCTTTTATCGATGTCTTGCAGTCTCTTTTTTTCTTCGTCAACTGTATCGAATTTGTTCTTTTTCCAGTCTTCTTCTCTGGGAGAATCACTGAGACTGCCGGAATCTATTTCAGGCGGGATGAATTTGGCTTTTTGTTGGGCTAAAGGAGGGTAGTTTGAAGTTTTCTTTTCGGGAGGTTTTAATTCGGGCTCTGAGCCTGAATCTGAGGCTATTTCAGGAGCAGTGAAAGGAGAGGGTTTTTGATTTTTAAATGGAGGGATGTTTTGAAGTTGAGATTTTGGGGGAGGCTGGGAAACTGGAGGAGAATCACTTCGAGGGCTTTCTGAGGACTCTGGAGGAGGCGATATGAATTTTCCCAATTTTTGAGAGTTTAACGGTGGGATGTTGGGAAGAGGCTGTTTTGAAAGAGGAGCTAAATTTGATTTTGTAATAGGTCCTGGCTGTTGTTTGGAAGCAGGCTCAGGAATTAATGGTTGAGGGTTTTGCTTTGGCTCAGACTTTGGCTCTGGTTTAGGTTGTGCTTTGAGTAGCATAGTTTGAATCATGAAAGTCAAGAATGCGACATCAGATGGCGGAGTTATTTTTAGCTCATTTTGAAGATAACCACGAATATCCTCAATCGGTAACAAATGACACTCCGGTACAAATACATTCAACGTAAACTTCATCTTATAGCACTCCATAAAATCCCTAAACAAGTACGCTGCTAACTTCCCTTCTGGTGTTTGAGTTTCCGCAATTGCTTT
Source organism: Blepharisma undulans (assembly GCA_949751825.1). Taxonomy (NCBI): domain Eukaryota; phylum Ciliophora; class Heterotrichea; order Heterotrichida; family Blepharismidae; genus Blepharisma; species Blepharisma undulans. The sequence goes on along the minus strand of CATKHM010001147.1, from coordinate 9,349 downwards.
TGATTTATCAATATGAATTTTGCCTTCATCATTCTGAACAGCCTTAAATACATTTAACCTAAGCTGTGCTCTTATTTTATCAAGAACTCCAGCGGCATCAAGAGTTCGAATAATAATTTCTTTTAACTCTTCCATTATATTTAAAAAAGACTAATTAAACAACTGAATTATTTTTATCAGTTCATTAGAGGACACTTCCGTTCAATAAAGCCTCAGTGGCTTTCATTAAATCGCCTCCAGCTTTTTGTAAAGCAAGTTTTACAAGTTCAGGGTTGTTGAACATCTCGATGAGAGCTTGCGTTTTTTCAGCGAGTTGGTCTTTTGGCTTGGTTACTAGAATTGTAGACCATATTCTTTGTCCGAATTTGGTACCTGAAGGGTCGCTGGCTCTCCAAAATGATGTGTATCTTCCTTCTTCTGCAGGAGCAGTGAAGGTTACTGTAATGTCTGCTTCTTCGCCAGGAGAAAGAGGTGGAAGAGGAGTAGATCCTTCAATAGCATCACCTTTGAGGCAGACGAGAGTGCAACCTGCTGGCCAAGAGCTTTTGCCGTCGTTTTTGAGTCTCCAAGTCTTTGAATAGCTTGATCCAGCAATTACTTCATCAGTATCAGCACCAGCAATGTTCTTTACAAAGGAACAAAGAAGCCTGGTAGCTTGGGTGCACTGCTTTTTGAAGCACTTTAGTCCTGATTTTGGCTTTGGTTTGGGTGCTTGTTCATCAATAGCACAGAAAATGGTTTTTGGTGCTTGCTCTGGCACACGAATTTTAATGAATGGATGTTCATGATCTACACTTGCTTCGCATTTACCGCAAAAGTCGAAGTTTTCGCAAACAGAGCATTTATATCGATGCCCAACTATTGGGGAGACCCCACAGCTATCACATGTTACCCTTTCATGAACGACTTCTGATTTATTGTTGTCTGCAGCTTGCTGAACTCTTGGTAAATAATTTTCGATTTCGATTTTTATTATGGATTTAAGCTTGGGATCTTGGCTTGCATCAATCAGCCCACCTCCGGAGCATAATGAGCATGTCTCGCACATGCCTTTGCAAACATAGCAAGGAACGAAATAGTCTATATCAAATGATGATTGGGACGATTGGGAGGAGGTTTGACGCTCTTCATCAATTACCTCAACATCAAAAAATGATTTTTCCTTAGTGCTTTTCGTCATAAAGCTTTGTGTCAAGATCGTGCCTTTAAGGTGAATAAGCAAAACTCCATTGATTTTTTTGCCTATTTTTATAGCTTCAACAAGGTCGTCATCGTTTTTAATTGCAATAAAATCGCCATCTGTGTCTTCATATGTGATTTGGGAGATTTGATAGTGTGGCACGTTTTGTTCGACTAAGCAGCATAAGGCTGAATAAGTGTTCGGGCACTCAACTATTTGAATCTTTTCTGATCCAATATGAAAGCGAATTCCGTTCATGACTTAGTAGTCAGGAATTAATTATTATTAACAAATTATTTTGCAATTGATAAGGGTTTTAACCGATCAGATCTGATTAGAAAAGTTTACACTATTTGATTATATCGAAGACTTTGCATTCAAAATTGGAGGCGTAATTATTATTTTTAAATAAATATCCATATATACCAACTGATGCTTTGCTATTTTGATGAGCTAAATAAGCATATGTGTAAGCCTCCACATTTTTTTGGAATTATTAGATGTAAATATCATTCTATAATAATCATAAAAACAATCTTTGTTAAAATATGAACATAGTAATAATTCGAAAGGCATTACTGCAAAATGAAAAATAAATTTAATTGCATCGCTATGATAGCCAATAATTTTGCAAACATTACAAAGGTAAATCAAAAATCTATCTTTAATAATGCACTTGTATCGAAATAAAATTAGTTAAATCTTTAAAGATTTTTTAGAAAAAGTGAATCATTGAGATAAAGAAGAAATTATATATTATAAGCAATTTTAATAAAATAGGATAATTCAAATAAATCATGATTAAAAAAGAAATCGCAATAATACCAATCCCTATAATTTATAATAATGAAGTGCTATATTGAAGGATGCTTACTGACTTCTGATTTTGTTTGCGATTGCCAGAATTCTGCAATTGGATTATGCAAAGAACATTTATTATATCATCTGGAAAATGTTTCGGATTTTAACCATATGCTCAAAGCTTCAAAAATTTGTGAAGCAGATACAATCATATTTGAACTGAAAGACAAAATCAAAAAGCTTAATCAAGAAAAAATAAAAATTATTACGAACACTCATAATGAAATCAGCAAATTGATTCTCCAATCTAATCAGGCAGTTGAAAAAATCAACAAAGAAATAGAAAATGCTGAAGAACTTATAAATAATCTTCGTATAGTTGATTCGGATGAAAATAAAAAGGCAAAGTTGGAAGAAGTTCATAAATATTTAGCCTTAGGGCATGCACAAGAAATAGTAGTTCCTTCACAAGAAAATATGAGTATTTCGTCAAACGAAGTTATTGCAAATAAAATTTCATTTTTAAAAAGCAACTTAAAGACTTTAATTACTTATAGCCTCGAAGATTTTTCAGTCAGCACAAAGGAGGTAGAAAATTTCACACCCATAAAGAAAACTTCTATGTGTCTGCTTCATGATGGAAGCATTTTTTGCTATGGAGAAAGAATCCATGGCCGGTATTTTGGATATACTTTTATAATCGATGAGACATATCATGCTAAATACCTTGCTCCTGGCATTGAATGCGCTTTTTCAGGGCTGAGCTATTTAGATGGATTTGTCTATGCTTTTGGTGGCTTTAATGGAAATGATCTAGTCAATGCTAGAAAATATGACTTAACAAAAAATGAATGGGTGAGCTTAGAACCATTAGAAAGTCCTTCAGCTTGAATTACTTGTGCCAGTCATTTTAATTTAATTTATTATTCTGGAGTTGGCTTGCCTGGGATTTATCGATACGATATATTTAAAAATTGCCATCAAAATGTCTTAACGCTTAGAGATATAAACAAAAAGACTGTATTCAAAGGAAATGGGAGAATTTATGTAATTGAAAAGCCTGGATATATATATGAGAAAAACTGTGAGCAAGATATAGATATTTGAACAAAAATAAGACGCAGTGATAAGATAAATATTGAAATGCTGAGTTATAGTGTGGAATTTAAAAATTCAGTTTATTTTGTTATAAAGAAAGGTGCTCTTTATCGATTTGACTTGACAAATCATGAGATTGTAAGACAAGAAACAGATCATGATCGATAACTAAATATTTAATTATTAAAATATGAATTGAGTTGGATTAAATCAAATAGCGACAAGAAATAAATATCTTAAAATGTTTAAAAATTTCAAAATGCAAATAGATATTTATTAAAAACGAAATCATTGAGCAAATTCTTATTGTCTGCGGTTAGCTGAAACTATTAAAAATAAAATGAAGTGCAATATTCAGGGATGTATTTCAGCCTCTGATTTTGTCTGTGGTTGCCAAAATTCAGCGATCGGTTTTTGTAATAAGCACGTACTAAATCACCTGGAAACACCATCATTTGTTGCTCATCAGTTAAAAGCTTTTAAAAATGCTGAATCAGAAGTAGTCATTTTTGAGCTTTTAAACAAAATTGAAGAGCTAAACAAAGAAAAAGAAAAAATTACTACAAATATTTACAATGAAATTAAGAGACTAAATATTCAATATAACCAGACCATCGAAAAAATTAATGAAGAAATTGAAAAAATTGACGAAATTTTAAAAAGTCTTATTTCAAATGATCCTGCTGTAAGAAATACTGTAAATTTAGAAGAAATTCGAAGTTATTCAACACAAGAGCATATAAAAGAAATAGTAGCAGCTTCTTCTCTGGAAAACATTATTGCTCCTTATAATGCATATTCAAATGAAATTATTGTCAATAAAATCTCTTGCTTTAAACCAAGATCAACAACTTTAATAACTTATAATCTCGAAGATTTTTCTGCAGAAGAAACAAAAATCGAAGGTTTGAAAAATCCTCCAAAAGACACCTCGATGTGTCTGCTTCCTAATGGCAATATTTTTTGCTATGGAAGTAGAAATCATAACATTTACTCTGGAACTACTTTTATTATTAATGAATTATACCAAGCTCAGTATCTTGTCCAAGGCATCGAGTGCACCTGCTCAGGACTGGCTTATTTGGATGGGTTTGTCTATGCTTTTGGTGGTGATAATCAAAATAAAATGGAGAATGTTCAAAAATATGATTTAACGAAAAATGAATGAATAAGTCTACAGCCCTTAGCAGTTCCCTTGTCTTATTTAACTTGCGTTAGCTGTTTGAATTTTATCTATTATTCAGGCGAAGGATTGCCGGGAATTTATCAATATAATATATCTGAAAATTGTCATCAAAATATTTTCCCCCTCAAAGAAAGCAGTAAAAAAGCTGTATTCAAAGGAAATGAATGCATTTATGCTATTGAGAAAGCAGGATTTGTATATGAATTAAATCCAGCTGAAGATATGACTAGTTGGAAAAATATTGGAAAAACTAAAACGCCTGATCTGAAAGTTTCAAGTTATCAAGTAGCGTTTGGAAACTCGATTTATTTTATTTTAAAGAAAAATCATCTTTATAGGTTTGACTTGGCAAGAAAAATAATAGAAGAAGCTGATCGGCTAAAAAAATAACTATTAATAGCTTAAATTTATGGATACTATTAAAATCCTAGTTGATAAATTATTAAATATCACAGGGTGCATAGTGTATCGACTGTAAATTTAATATTTTTTATTTCAAATGGAAATTCAAAAATAATATATAGTAAATAAATTAGAAATATAAATAATATCCTAAAATATTTCTCCGAGCATTTTTGAAATCTTGATCTTCAGTGCTTTAAGCTGCTCTTTCAATCTATTTTGAAGTTCGTTTGTAGTTGCTTCAATAATAGCCAGTCTTTCCCCTGCCATTGCCAATCTTATAGCATTCAGCGCAATTTGATTAAAATGGTTGATATATTCATTGTTGCCCACTCCACGATTTGGAACATCTGACTGTATAAGATGCTTCTCCGCTCTTTTAAATATAGGCTTAATGCAATCTAAAAGTAAATCCAATGGAATTATAAACGTGGTGACTATTTCATCATTCATTATTTTTACAATATTTTTCATCTCCTGAAAGTCCAGATCAAAAATCTCATTGGTTTTACTTCTTATGTATTTTGCCATAGCTGCAATAATATCCTGATTCAGTGTTTTCCAATAGTTTATTACTGATAAATTTGTGTTTAAAGATATCCTACATGATTCATTTTTTACTCTTTCTCTATATACATAAGAAATCACTCCTTCTAATTCATTTTCAAACTGTGTTTTTTCTATTTCTTCAATTCTATCATAAAAATAGTGTGAAAGGTTTATTGAGCCAAAAATTTTCCTGCGGATTTGCTTGCAAAGATTCTTGAATGGGACTGAAACGCCATTTCATATTCTTTCAAGCCAATAATTAATAAGAAATTCTCTGTCAAGAGCAAGAGATGGGTGGTTTTCGTCTTGCTGAACAACGATTCTTGTGTAATTGCCATGCTCATCAGCAAGGTCTTTAACAATTGCTTTGACTATAAATGGAAAATAAGGTAGCAAGAGGACTTCTTTTTCTGAGTTTTCCATTGACCATCCATAAGGGAGAACTATATGTGGGTGAGGTGTTTTTTCTGAAAGATGAACTTCGAATTGGACATTTCCTCTGAAATCAGGATTTCTCGAAACAGATATTTTTTTAGATGTGCTAGTAAAAGCGCTTCAAAATCCTGATCTGCCTACTTCATATTCATTTAACTGATAATCCTTAAGGTTTTTTCCTCTTCAAGCACAGTTTTCTTCTTAAGCATCAAAATATTTGCTCTTGCTTTTAATTCTAACATTGAAGCTGCTGTAATGTGCATGACTTTTTGATAGTCATTACTTGCATAGCATATATTAAGCTGCTCATGAATCGAATTTGTAGAATAAGTATAAACAATTGATTTGAGTAAATCTTTTTTAAATCGATTAAAATCAGTTTTAACTTCACTTGATGGATTTAAAGACAAAAGCTCAGCTAAAACACTATTTCTTGATATTTTATGATTTGCCAACGACAACTTAATAATCATAAGGAAGCTCATTTCAAGCTCATGATCCATATGGTATCAAAATTCTGGGTCATTTCTTAACAAAGAGGCACTTGAGTCGACTGCATTCATAAATGAAGCCATTCCCATGCTTGGATTTTCATACAATTCTAAAGTGTCATAGATTACTCGGCTATTAAATATTCTAGATGCATGATCTAGGACTTTTTGAAATCCTTGAGTTTCTATTTTTTTTACTTTTGGGTATTGTATTGACCATTTTTGGTGTTTTTCCTTATTCATACAAAAAATGATGATTCCTATCACATTTGGGTTAGTATTGGCATATCTGACCAAGTCTTCACCATTTCTTCCAGATGTGACAAGCAACCATGGACTTTGTTCAGCGTCCAAAAAGTTTATGGTTTCTTGGACTTCAGAAAAGGCTCTTAGATCGTATGCAAAAGGAACGGCTTCTATATAGCAAGAATTTGATCGACTGTATATTCTAGGATCGTGCCATGCAATTTTCACTTTCTCCATAATATATAGATTTTAAATTTTCTATAGACTTTTGAGTTAAAATGAACAGAAAATTCGAAAATAAACAATTTATAATCGAATAAGCAGAGAAAGATAGATCTAATTAATTTTTAACTATAAACTTTGAAATTTTGATAGTTTGCTATATCATGCTTGTAAAGATCTACTTTAACTGTAATTTGACAGCCTAAATGATTTTAGTTCAATTTTTATTAAACAATCTGATACATCTATAATTAATAAGACAATAATATGATTTTCTAAAATCCTATCAGTTAATTACACTCTAAACAAAACCTCTCCCAGTATTCTATCAATCTTTGTCTTCAGCTTCTCCAGCTGTGCAATTAGTTTGATTCTCATGGCATCTGTAGTGTGATCAATATTCAATTTTTGCCCTTTCATCACTAATCCCATAGCTGAAACCACCTTTCTGCCAAAAATTTCAATATATTCATCTGGGGCTCTCATACTATTATGATTTAAACTTGGATCTGACTGTATTAGGTGTTTTTCAACTTCATTAAAAATCGGTTGAATGCATTTATATAATAATTTTAAAGGAACATCAAATGTAGCTATTATTTCTTGATTCATCACCTTTTTGATACTTTTTTTCATACTGTCAAAATCTGATATGAAAATATCATTAATTTTTTTCCTAAGAAATTTAGCCATGCCATCTACAATATCTTTTTTCAAGATTTTCCAGTAGTTGATTATTGAAGCAGCATTATTAAATCGATTTTGATATGACTGATTTATCATTCTCATTCTGTAAATGCTGTAAATTGCACGTTCTAAATCTTCTTGAAATTGTGTTTCATAGTGATACTCTGGATTTTGTATGTAAAAATAGCTTGCGTAGTCAATAGAACTCATGATTCTTCTCTTAATTTGCTCACAGAGTTCATCAAATGGGGCCTTAACTTCGCTTTCAATCCTATTGAGTCAGTAATTAGTAAGTCTTTGACTATCAATTGCAAGGGATGGATGATTTTCATTTTGATGAACAGTTATTTTTTTATAGTCACCTAAATCTTCAATAGCTGTGATTATAAATGGAAAATAAGGCAATAAGAGAACTTCACTTTCGCGATTAAACATTGACCATCCTTGCTGAAGAACTATATGAGGGTGGGGTGCATTTTCGGATAAATGGACTTCAAACTGAACATTTCCTCTGAATGGAGGATTTCTGGACACCTCTTCATTTAAAGTTGTGCTGGTAAAAGCACTCCAAAATCCTGATTGTCCTACCTGATAGTCAGCTAAAGCATTTTCTGGAATGTTTACACCTCTAAAAAGAACAGTCTTATTTTTCAGCATTAATTCATTTGCTATTGCTTGTAATTCTAATATGGAAGCAGCTGTGATATTTGCAACTTTATGAAAATCGTTGTTTGCATAGCATTCGTTTAGCTGTCTATATACTAAATTTGTGGAATAAGTATATATAATTGCTTTTAGCAAGTTCTGGTTTTGATTAAAGGCATTTGCAACTTCATTTGAAGAATTCAAGGCTAAGAATTCGTTCAAAACTTTATCTCTTGATATATTTTCATTTTTTAATGTTAGTTTGATAATCATTAAGAAACTCATTTCCAGCTCACTTTGCATGTGATAATAAAATTGTGGGCTATCTGCCTTGTCTCTGGACGGAGTTGGATCGATTGCGTTTCTAAGAGAAGCCATTCCTATGCTAGAATCTTCACTTAATCGTAAAGTAACATAGGCTACATAGAAATTAAAAATTCTGGAAGCATGATCAAGTACTTCGTGGAAACCGCTTGTTACTACTTCTTTTACTTTTGAATACCTCATTGACCATTTTTGGTTTGGCTTCTTTCTCCTGCAAAAAATTATGATTCCTATCACATTTGGGTATGCATTTACTTGACTGACCAAAGCTTCACCATTTGTGCCAGATGTGACTAGTACCCATGGATTGTCTTCAGTTTTCAAGAATTTAACTGTTTCTTCGACCTCAGAAAAAGCCCTTAACTCATATTCAAAGGGGAAAGTTGATATGTAGCTAGAGTTTTCTTTATTGTATATGTGCGCATCATGCCATGAGATCTTCAACATCTCCATATTTTATAGATTATAAATGTCTGCAGATTTTTAAAATAATATGAACAGAAATTAGGAAAAATAAACAATTAAGTTGAAGAAATTTATGTAGATTGCATGCAAAACAATTTAATTCCTGAAATACAATAGTTTTTAATATAATTATAATAAATTTAGCTCATTCTTTTAAAATGAGTGTTATTTTTCTACGCTAGATTTATTCTTTAACAGGTTTTCTCAGTTTTATGATAATTTTTTCTAATAATAAATATATTATAACTTTATATTGATATAAAGCTCATTTCTACATAAAAAATCTTCAATTTTTAAATTAATTCTAAAACGGGTATAGTACTGCATGTTTATATATTTTTTGTCCAGGATATTTTTGCTTTGAATACAATTTGATAGCATCTATTCTTATACATATGTGACAAATATCATGATTGATCATCAATATTCCGCTAAAAATTTATTAAACTTATAAAAGATATTCGCAGATTGTCTTATAAGAATTTTGAAAATTTATATTTCTCAACAAGAAAATGGACGAGCAAACCTGACTTATATTAGAAAACAAAGTCAGAGTATTAATTAAAGATTTAATTGACCCTACAATGAGAAGAATAGTGGAGCATAAAGACCAGTTAT
>CATKHM010001146.1:0-11028 GCA_949751825.1 Blepharisma undulans | reverse complement strand
TGGCGTCTAGTAAGTTAAAAGTGACTGATTTGACAACCCAATCGTCAATTTCTTCTTCACTCACTTGTAGCTGTTGGGCTGCTTGGGCATAGCTGAACTCTTCATGATGTTTTGCAAGGTCACATAAAGCGAGAACTCTTATTGTGTCAAGACATTTATCAGCGTTGAATCCTTTAGAAGCTAAATATTCTTCATTGCTTTGTCTGAATGCAAGGTATTTTGAGACAGAGACTTCTTGCAATATTTTGATAAGATCTGCAAACTGCCCAGTTATTTTATTTATACAAGGAAGCGATAGAATTGAAGTGATTTCTGAGGCATCTGAGTAAGAAATTAATTGAGAAATGGCTTCTTCGAAGTGTGCTTGAGGCAAATCTGAGGTTTCAGAGATAAGCATTTTTATGAATTTTGCTTTTAAGCTTTCATTAATAGGTAGCTGCGAAATTTCCCAATAAAATTCTTGTTTTTCTTCTGAAGCCACATCAGTCCAGTCTTTGCTGAAGTTTTCAATTTTTTGTAAGTGTGGCAAAATCATGTTTAGCAAGTCAGCATTTTTTGCTTGTGCCAAAATTGCTTTGAAAATTGCGAATTTTAATGATCCTTCTGGGATTGCATCATAAAGCAAAGAAAGAGCTTGCATTGCAGCTCTGCTGGATTCTGTGACGGAGGACAAAGCTCTGATTAAGGATAAAGTAAGATCGCTGTTCTTTTTGGAGTTCAAAAGAAAAGCGATAAGGGTAAAGCGACCTTGAATGTCTGAATCATTTCCTGATAGAAGACCTTGAACTTGATTAAATAATATTTTCAAAACCTTTTCGACTTTTAATACTTTTGAATGGGCAACCCATTTGTCTTTTATCGAATCTGTGTTTATTAGTCCTTTGGTGCTTTTCAAAAGCTCAAATCCGGGGTCTTCATTGGAGATGTTTACAATCACAGACATTCTTAACCAGAGATTATGGAAAAATGGTAATAAAAGAGGATTAACTTAATTAAACTAAAAACATAGAGAGAATGAGAATATTTAAGAGGAATGCTCTTAAATTATGTATTCTTTAGAATTTTTTGACTTTTATGAGATTACTTATAGCTCTTAAAAACTATTTGAATAGTCAAGTACAAATTTTAATAAATTATTTGAATTTTTACTTATTAAATGCATATTTTGTTTAATTTGTATACTCCATCCTTTTCTATTTGCATTCTTTAAGCAATTGCTGCACAATTAATTTTCTGAATTCATCAAAGTTGATACTCAATTTTGAAAAGCCTCGAACGGCATCAGCAGCTTTAAAAATTACGTTAATTCACATGTCTACTTGAACTTTCCCTCTTTTGTCAGCCATATCCAATACTTTTCCTAGAGCTTCTCTACCCAGTTCATGTCCTGCTTCGCACTGGACAAACCTGAAGAAAAATAGCAATTTTTGAATTAAAAATACTTTTTTTGCTTTTTTACCATGCATGCTCAATGAAATCATGTGAAAAATATTTGTTTTATGAATTCCCCTTAGAGATTCCGCAAATGAATCATAATTGATCCAGAGCTTATTTTTCAAAGGAGAAAGAAGCAGATTCAAAAATGCCTGGTCACAGATGTAACAGTCAAGCCAGAATTGTTTCAATACAACTATATGTACTTCCTGTTCTTCAGCGTTTAGTCTACTCCAAGAATATTTTTTGTATTTTTCATATATAGACTCAAATACAGCATCCATTGTTCAGTATTGTTCAAGTGAGTAGCAATTCGGAGTATTTGCACTGGCAACTTGAGAAAAAGACTTATTTGAAATCAACAACCCGTTTTTTGGGCGGCGAGGACTGTGGATTTCAAGACTTACTTCTGTGTCATCATTAGAAGTAAAACTTAATCTTGAAGAACTAGAGCATCTTAAATACCTTATGGACTTTTTATCTTTCTTAGAACGCTTTAAGCGATCTATGAGAGTCGCATATTTGTTTATTAATGCAATCGCATTTAAATAAGTAATCCTTTCTTGATCATCTAATTTAGAGGTCAATTTATCGCAATCCATTTTATTTTAAGTTCAAAATTTTGTAAGTTTTTTTTGCATTATCTCCAAATTAAGAAAACCGATAAATATAAATTTCCGGAAGAAACCTATATAATGATTTAAATTTGAAATTATTTAAAATTTAAAATAAAATTTATATAAGATTAATGTCGCAGCACAAATTATCTATACTGAGTCTAATAACTATATTTAATTATAAAGATTATCGAACTAAATAGGTAATTGTAGTGAGAGAATTTCGCGTCAAAATTCTTATATTAATTTAAAGCTATTTCAAAAGAATCAATGACCCTTAATAATATTCGACCAATATAAACCCATATTGGACAAATCCAAAAAAAGTATCAAACTCCAAACAAAGTTTTAATTGTATTATTGTTTTGATATCTCAAGTAAACTAAGTATGGATATGTCATTTCTGCAACGTATCCTGATGTAATAAGAAATAATGAAATAATAGAAACAAAACAATAATTAAAAGTAGTCAGCAAAACCGATAACATTGAAATGACAATTGTAATAAGAGATAGGCTAATAATTCTATTTCGATATTGATTAAATTTAAAGTCAACATCTATGATTTGATTAATACACAATCTTGATGTATATAATCCAAAAATTGATAAAGAAATTGATGATATTGAAGCAAAGCAAGCCCCAATTACCCATGGAAGATTGTCAAGCTCTTGATAACTCATATTTTTATTATTTGGGCTGAAGGAAACTAACTCAATAAATTCTTTGAAATTTGGATTCAATGCGTTTCCTAAATTTCCTATTGAAAAATAGAGTATCATGATAATAGTAGTTCCAGCAAAGATAATTTTTTTGATAGAGCTTGGATTGTTTGTTTCTCTTAGAATTACTGGAATGCATTGAATTGAGCTTGTATCCATAATAAAAAGGCAAAAATACAACCATGTAGACCAAAAATTCTCATATTGAACATTTTCTTTCTTTGGATCGTCATAATGGTTTATTGGAGGATAGGCAATGCTCAAAATAATCATATAAATCCATGTGAAAATAATAAAATAGGAAAGAAACCTCAATTTCATAATAGAATTTACTTTACCTGCTTGGTAATGCAAAAATGCCACTATTAATAAAAAGACCAAAGAGATCAAATAATATACAATCGAGCTGGAAAAATCTTCATAGGAATTTGGATTAATGTAAATAAAGACTGCATATACAAGTTGTGAACAGTAGTATAGCCATCACATACTCCTTAAAGTATATTTCACCGCTATTGCTGATAAGCCTATTTTAGCAGAGCTCTCACCAAAATATTTCTTTAATAATCTTCCATAATTATATAAATCATTTTTGGAGCAAGCTTCAACGATTCCAGTATAAAGTATAATACTAGTAAATCCAAGAATTGCAATTTCAAGGTTAGCAAAGAAATAGCCACCGATAGCATTGAAGTATGGTAGTGCATATATGAACTCTCCAATCGAAAAAGAGCAATAAACTAGTATAGGTTTAAGATCAGAGAATTTGCCAAGCATTTTATTTGTTTATTGCAATTTTTGCAATGTATATGAAAAGTAGATTTCTATACTTATTAAAGTATGATAAAAATTAAAAGATATTATATAGTGATAAAGAAGAAATGATATTAAAAATATATCCAATAATAATTTCCTATTCGTATAAAGTAATCTATCAATTATTAGTAGCTGAATTTTAAAATTGACAAATATTGCAAAAAATTATATTAATTTTTCAGGATAAAATAGCTGAATCAAGATTAGAAAGTCGAGACACTCAAAGTGAGTTAATTCTTCTACTTGAGTAAAATCAAAAGATTAACTTTAGAGGCTTATAGAAATAATGGAAGAAAAGCCAGCTTTTGACTATATACAAGAGTAGAAATTATCTCAAATCTTGATTTATTGAGCAGTTTATTTGTTTATTTGTTCAAATAATATTTTATAAAATGTTTAGAAATAAATTAAATATCGCTTGTGCTTAGCTTTTTAAATGAATTTATAATATTTGAAACCATAAGTATAATATAAAATCATATTGGAGATATCCAAAACAAATACCAAATCCCAAATATAGTTTTGATTGTTTTGTTTTCTTGATATCTCAAATAGACCAAGTATGGATATACCATTTCTGCTACATAACCTGATATAAGTAAAAAAACCAATAAAATCGAAATCATAAAATCATTGGCTCCAACTGTATAAGCTAAAAACGTTGCAATTACAATTGCAATGAGAGATAGGCTTATTATCATATTTCTTCGTGGATTGAATTTAAAGTTCAAATCTATGATTTGATTTACGCACAGTCTTGCTGTATATAATGCAAAAATAGATAAAAAAATTGAAGATAGAAAAGCCATGCATGCTCCAATAATTCAAGGAATATTTCTAAGCTCTTGATAGCTCATATTTTGATCATTTAAGCTAAGTGTTACCAATTCCATAAACTCTTTGAAATTCGGATTTAAAGCAGCTCCTAAATTACCTACTGCAAAGTATATAATCATGATAATAAAACTACCACATCATATTATTTGCTTTATAGAACTTGGGTCATTTGTTTCTTTTAATATTACCGGAATAACTTGAATTGAGCTAGTATCCATAATAGCAATACAAAAAAATAGTCAAGAAGACAAAAAATCATCATAATCTGCATTTTTCTTTGTTGGATCATCATAATGATTTATCGGAGGCCACACCATGCTCAGTATTATCATATAAATCCAAGTAAATATGATAAAATAGGAAAGATACCGCAATTTCATTATCTGGTTTATTTTTCCTGCTTGATAGTGCAAAAATGCAATTATCAGTAAGAAAATGAATATAATTAAGTAATACTCAGTTGAATCTTTATAATTCTTATCGCTGTTGAAGCCTGGATTGATAAAAGAAAATATTGGGAACATAATATCTATGCAATCTAATAACCATGACATACTTCTTAAAGTATATTTCATTGCTATTGATAATAAACCAAATTTAGCGCCACTCTCGCCAAAATATTTGTTCAGCAATCTTCCATAATTGTATAAATCATTTGATGAGCATGCCTCAACTATTCCAGTATAAAGTACAATGCTTGTAAATCCTAAGATTGCAATTTCAAGATTACCAAAGAAATAGCCGTAAACAGTATAGAAGCGTGGTAGTGAAAACACTATCTCTCCAATTGTAAAAGAGCAATAAACAATTATAGATGTTAAAGTAGATACCATACCAAAACTAGATTGCTTCAGCATTTTATTTATTATGGCTAAATTACAGCTGTTAAAAGAAAATTATACTTTGAGAAATAGTATCTATTGATTTTACAGCAAATAACACTATTAGTACTCATCATCAATATTAAATTTCAATCAACTCTTAATGCCTTTATTTCACCTTGACACTCTATGAACTTAAATCACTTTTTTTTTGTCAAACCAGACTTTTGAATATGCTAATACCTTATATTATCTGATAAATTATTTAAAGCTGACTCAGAAGGCTAAATATTCGGTTATTATCGTTTATCAAATAAATATTCAAGCTTAATAAATCAATCCAAAATGTTGAAGACGGTCCTAATTTCAAAGATTTAAGTAAATTTATTAATTAAGTTCTTATAGAAATTATGGGAGAAAAGTCAATCATTGACTACCTTTCTCTGTCTCTCAATAGTTTGATATCTAAACATAAAGAGACAGCAATTCAAGTTATAAAAACAATTGATAATGCAGCTGAATCTCTAATCTCTTCTCCAAGCAAGTTTAAATTATCAAAATCATCAGTAGATATATCCGAAGAAATCAAGCAGATGTCTAAAACAAACAATTACGAAGTTCAGCTTTCCCAACATAAGCTGAAACTAATGAAGCAAGCCAAAGAAGAATTGGAAACAAAACTAAAATTCGTCGATCAGGAATATAAATCACTTACCTCAATACCGTTTAGATCAAAATCAAGTCGCTCATTCACCAAACAAGTAGACGACGCTGAAAGAGTAAATTTCATTAAAAGGATGAAAATGGAAAGAGAAAAATCTACTAAATCACGAGAAGAACTAGTGAAATCCATGGAAGAAAAACTTTTTAACCAACTGAAACTAGATAAAATTGCTGAAGAAGAATTACAAAAGAGTTTCATCGATAAAAGACAACAAAGACTTGAAAGAATTCGAGAAAAAATAGAAAATCAAAGAAAGCAAAGACAAGAATTACTGGAAATAGGAGATAAAGAACTCAAAAAAGTATATGAAGCGAAACCAATGTATAAGCAAATGGAAGAAAATTTTTTAAATCAATCCATTTTTCCTGAAATTGATAAGCATAAAGATATGATGGAGAAACGAAGGAGAAATTGATTATCGATTGATTATGATGCTTTGCACAAGCATGAACAAAATTATTTGAGACAGCGACAAGAGCAGAACTGAAGAAGAGAATTGAAGGTAAAACACAAATTAAGTGAATTTTCATTGCAGGAGGCAAGTATCAATTATTACCGATCTGAAGCGTTTGAAAAAGCTAAACTTGAAGAAAAGGAGAAACAGATTAATGAGCTTGAAAAAGTAAAAATGAGGAAAGAGCTTGCTAAAAGGTCTAAAATGTACGGAGATTTGGCCACTGAGCTTTTTAAGCCCTCAATTTCAGCTGCAAAACAAAATGAAATTTTATTACTGCAAAAAAAACACAATAATCCAAGACTACATAAAAGTTTAGATGAAAGCCATTTTAAACGTCTTAATCTTGATTCAAAAGAATCCTCTTTTTCTGGCAGTGAAATCAATGATAGTTTATCGATTTCTGATGAAAATAAAGGAAATTCAAAAAATACATTAAGACACAGTAGAACAAAATCAATGAGCAATCGAAGCATTTCAAAAAGAATTAGTACAACAAATAGTATCAGTATGAAAAAAAGAGAAGAAAAATCTCCTACTATTGATAAATCAGTAGACTATTTGAATGAGAGAAGAAAAGTCAGGGAGAAAATTAGCAAACTCTTGGGTCCTGAAAAAATTGCACAAATTGAATGGAAGCCTATAATTTCCAACAAAAATATTTTGAAAGGAGAGAAAATTTCACTGATTAAAGAAATTGCCAACAAGGCAGAAGAAAAAGCTAAAAGCTATGAAAATTTATTTGTTGGGATTGATCCAAGTAATATAAATAGGATTGAGATGAATGAAAAAGTTAATGAAGTCTATATTGGAGCAATTAAAGCTAAACTTGCTATACTTAATTCATTATAAGGAATTTTTGGAAAAATTGCAATTATATTAATGAGCTTAAATTCAAAGCATTGTTATGATTTCTTTCGAATTTAGTAATAATCAAAGAAGGAAGCTGGAAACTTTCACCTATCCTCCTGGAAAGATTTTGAGTCATAGGCTGGTCTCTAATAATTTTTCTTGTTGTTGGCACACTTTTACCTCTATTTCTTTGATTATTTCTCTGATTTTTTCTATCTTTTTTTGGTTTATAATATTCAATATCCAGTCCTGAAAGAATCAATGAGTTATCTTCAGGACAAAGATATTGATGATTCCTTAAATTTATCATCAAACAACATTCATGTGCTGTGTGCCCACAAAGAAATATTTTTCAATCGCTTTCTGCTCTTTCTTTGCAAATTATACACTCAAACCCTTCAGCGTCAGGAACAGCATTCAAAATATATGTTTCAAGATCACATTCATTTTCTCCAGGCCTATATACAGGCTCTCATCTATGCTTATATGACCGTTTTCTTAGCATTGGATGATCTATATGCTCTATATAGAAACATCTCAAGCATAAATAAATCTCAGAACAAGTCAAACATTTAAATTTTTCATTTCGAATTGGGCATTTTCCACATCCTTCACATCATGAATCAGGATTATGTTTAATTTTTTGTTTTAATTCTGAAATTGGAAGCGGATCAGGTTTTTGCAGAGTTGAAAGCTTCCATTCAGTTCTGCACATAGGGCAAGTCACTACTTCTTCATTTGATACTTTGTGATCTGCTCATATTTTCATGCATTTTATATGAAAATTATGCCCACATCCATTTCTGCAATATACAAGGTCATCAGCAGGTTTCATTTCTTCTTGGCATATAGAACAACATTCAGCATTCAATTTGGCTCTTTGAGATATTTCTTTGGGCTTGCTTAATGTTTCTTCAATTGATTCAATACTAATGCAGTGTCTGTTATTTAAAATCCAATTGATTTCTGAGTCAACAAAACTAAGCTGTCATAGAAGTGGATTGTAGGCTTTTAGCTTGAAAATTTTAATAAGAACATAGAGAGTATGAATGCAATGCTCCGATGAGATTTTTCTACAAGAGCATTGAAGTGTGTTTCCAATACTCACTCGATATGATGAATTATTGTCATCTTTTAGTAAGAATGATGTAGGTCCAAGCTCTTGAACCAAATAAAAGGTAGAATTAAAAGCTTTTTGAATCAAATTGTGGATCTTCGCAGATGGGTGGAATCTGTATGGCAGTTGTCTTGACATTCTCCTCTTAGCTTTTCATAAATATGCAAAATAAAAATATTATCTACCAATACTTAAATAAATCAAAATGCATTAATAATAAATTTATTATTATCCAACTTATTTGGTTCCAAAATGCAGCCCTTTCTCATCTTCCTCTCTATAATTAAAAGGAAGAAACCACCAATGCCATTTTTTTCCAAGTGCTTCTTTTACATTATTAAAAACACCCTTATCAAACGGCGAAACTTTATATTCCTGCACTTTCTGTCTTTTCTTTTCACAATATTCAATAGTCGTATAATTCTGTACCATTAATTTTATATGAAAAATACAAAATCCAATTACAGCAACCGCCAGCATCAAAATTAAAGAATAACAAAGTACAACAAAAAAGCAAAGCCCAGCTGATGATTCAGAATCATTCAAAACAATCACCACAGTTTCCCAAAATGTTCCAACAAAAATAGCCAAAGCAATTGCTCCATAAAACACAATCAAGAAAAAGTATTTATAATTAAAAAATCCAACACAATTCGCAATCCAGTTACAGTGATGGTCCATTCTCAGGTTGCATCTTTCACATTGTTTGCAATGATGAGTTCTATCTGGCTTTCTCATTGTGCATCGTGCACAAGTTCTTATAGAGCCATCTTTTCTTTTTTCAATTAATACAACATTATCAGATGATGAGGATTCTTCGTTGTCATCATCTGGGATATCCCATTCTCGCTCTCGAGGAATTTGCCCAGGATCTGTTCTGAGAGCTCGATAATGACTTATAAGGATTCAGAAAATACACCATGTGGATATGCTAAAAAAGATTCAGCCTCGAATTCGGGCATTTGTTTTTTCACTATCACTATGCCAATAATAAAGCTCTGGCCTGTCATCTGTGTCACCAACTAAAGGATAAATATAAAATATCATATAAATGATATAACCCCCGACAACTAGAGCCAGGAGTACAAATACAGGAAGATAAATAGCAAAATAGAGAAATATAGTTAGAGATTTCTCTTTGAAGTCTGCTTCATTTCAAGGTGGTAAATTATTTTTTAATTCTAACTCGCTATCTTCGAATGCTCGAGTTAAATTCTGAGATGATTGAGTTTCCACCATTTCTCTCAATTTATTATGAATTGCAATAATTGAACTTTTATATAAGGCAAATATATCTTGTAAGTATGTAAAAGAATTTAGGGACATCAAAGTAAAGAAAACAGTTGAAAGATTTATAAATAGTAAGATTCAATCAATTTCCCAAGATTTATATAAAGCGAAACTAAGTCTGAATTCAATGAATTTAAAAATAATTTGGTATAATCATGTACAAATTATTATATATAAATTAATGTTGTAATATAAATAATTTATTGCATTATTATGCACAGCTAAGATCTATTTAACTCATTTTAAAATGCCAGCATTAAGGGTGAAGTATTGGGAATTTTTTTTGAATTTTTTAAGTTATAGAAGGTTAGATTTAATACGTCATAATATTATCTATGGAGAATTCTGAAAAGCTCGTGGTTTATTACTCGTGTTTTAACTATGAAGTCGATCCTCAAGAATTTCCACATATAGAACTACTCCGAAATTCCTTGCTTTCGCTGCTTGGAGAAGACTGGCGGCTTGCTCTTCAACGAGAACTAGAATTTCTAAACATAAGGCTGGCGAAATATTGTCTAGAAGTGCTGATTGAAATCTTCCTCAGTATAATTCAGAAATCTTATAGTATCGATTTTGCAACATTCAAACAAACTTTCAAGGATGAGCTATCTTTAAATTCAATATGGACTGATACAAACTCCGAATGTGCTTGTCTTGAATCATTGCTAAATAATTTCTTTTTAGCAATGATGAGTTTACAAATTGACATTGATCTACAACGAATTGAATTTAAAGTTCTCCCAAGTGCTCGGATTAAATCTCAATTACAGCCACTTGTAATTGCACAAGAAGAAACTCAAACTTTTGCCTCCAGAGTTTGCAAAGTGCTAAAAAGAGCCAGCTTACCACTTGAAGCGATAATTGGCCCAGAAACAGTTTCATCCCTTTCTTGCTATATTGATTCTTTATCAAATCGAGTTCTTTCTACCTTTCAAGTAACAAGTCAATTTGTTACAAATATCATTGAAGTGAATCCTTTTAATTTGAATGTAAAAGTAAGGGTTATTCAACCTGCCAGAGACTTTTATGATAAAGCAATTGAAATATGGCTCACATTGGGAGAACAGCTTAATCCTACAGAATTCGTGCTGAGTGTGAAAGCGAAAATGGGTGCTTGTTGGACAGAAAAACTATTGAATCCTGCTTTACATTTTTATGAGGTTGCCAGAGAGGAATGGATAAAGTCGAAAGGAGTTGGGATTGATTATTTTACGAGAAGACTTAATGAGAGGCTCTGGGAAATCTGGAGGCAATCAATCATTGAAGCTTCTAAAGCTTTTCAAGAGCATATGATTCCAAAAACCGTAATTTAATGTAAGCATTTAAATAAGATTAACAATATAA
>CATKHM010001144.1:0-11031 GCA_949751825.1 Blepharisma undulans | reverse complement strand
AGTTCTCCATGTTAGAACTCCTGTTGTTTTAGAAGAACAAGAATGCAATACTGAGCCTAGCACAAGTTTAAGCACGAAATCAGTTTTTCCAAAATATGATAGTTTTAGTCAAAAATTCCCTTGTTTGTGATCAAATGCTGCAAATCCAGACAAAAAAAGGTCGCAAGTTTTTCAAAGATCGACCGAAAATATTCATATCAGCAATAAAGCACGATATCAGAGCCCTTTAAGCATCCGCTCAAGAAAAAAATTATCCCCATCTCCAATTCGTGACTCAGAAAGTGACTTAGAATTAACGCTTTTCCATAGATCAATTGTTCCAAGAAAAGAGTCCCGATTAAAAGCTCATCCTATTTCAGAAATTTCGTTAGAAGTTCCAATTATGGAAGCTGCCCCAAATCCCAGTGCAAGATCCAAAGATTTAAATTCAATTAAAAACTGGAAAGCTCAACAATCGTCGAGTCATAAAAGAATTAGATCAAATGAGCCTAAACGAGGATCAGTCAAAATTTTGAGAAAAAGAGCTTCAACTCCTCTTAAAGTCCAGTGCAATAATCTTTATAATATTCATATTAAAATACAAGAACGGCAAATTACTCCTGTTCATTTAGATTATGTAACACAAATGATGAAAAGGCCGTGACTGTCAACATAATTTAACTTAAAAGCTCTGTTTTAATTTTCAATTAGTTTATGTTTTTTAATTGGCTCGATATTTTTTTCTTCATCAATAGTATCAGCAGAACTCTCAGAAGGAGTTTTCACAGTTTCTTTTAAAATTGCATCTTTTAGCTTACTGCATCATATATCAAGGTTTTCTATTCTTTTATCAGCACAGAGTTTTCCCAATTTAGTTTTTGGATCGGTTTGATTATAAATCAAGATCTCTGTCTGATTATTTACTAATGATATCAATATAATGTTAAAATGTATAACTCCTCTGTTAAGCCCTTTTTCAATAGGTTTCTTTTCATGCTCTACATTACAAGAAATAATGGCCACGTTTTCCCCACTTGTTTTTATAAAGTTTTTAGTGACATAATCATTTTTATACCCTAAAAGCGTGACACTATGATATACATAAAACAGCCCAGGAAATATCCCATCAAAAATTTCAACAGTTGCCACATCGTCTCAGTTTTTTCGTTTTTCTGCTAATAAAATAACGTCCAAGATCTTTTTCAAAGGCACTTTATCATCAAGACGAAGCCATACTTTACTTACAGGTGAAGTTTTATCGAATTTAGTGCCTCTAATAGATTTTACATAGAATCATAAGTCTTCTTTAATAGTGTTTCATGATGCTTCAGCGTTTATTTCTTCAATATATTTCAAAAGGTCGTATGCTTGGATATCAAGATTTTCTTCAATTGGTCTGATGCACAGTCGTTGAGCTTCAGAAATTATTGAATTAATTTTAGGATGATGATTGCTGTTTTCTTTTGACCCTGATGAGGATTTCTAAGTAGAAAGTACATCTCGTGAAGCGCAGCATCCCATTTTAAATATAATATAATGCAAAACGCTTATTATTTCTGATTTAATTTTGATTTAGATGATAACTGGTATTGCCTCTTTTAAAATAATTAGCCATTTATAACAATAAAGCCATAATTATTTTATTATGGCAAAATGTATTCATAAAAATATCTAATTATATTAAAATAGCATATTCGCTAATTTATGTATTCTATAAATAGTTAATTAGATACATGCTCAAGAACAGCTAATTTTGCTCTGATTGAAGAAATCAGCATTTGATTTACATCTTCACTTTTATCAAGCGTTGATAAATTATTTGGAGTGGTCGAGTTCAATAGCAATTCTTTTCTTCTCGCTTCTTTTTCTATTTTCTCTGCTTTTGCTTTAATTCTCTCTGCTTTTTGTTCGTTTGTTAATTCTAAAGCTAGATCTTCTTCTCAATCGACATTATGTTTTCTGGCAGTTCCTGACTTACTATTAGCATCTTCTCTGGCTTTTCTTCTTTCTCCTAAATAATCCACTAAAACTGGCTCTTTTTTGTTTTTTTCATCAGGAATTAATGGATTTTTAGGGTATTTTCTTGGCTTTCACAATTTCTTGCTTTCTCCATCTGAGTATGAGTCCACAAATGATTTTTCTTGGTTTGGTTTCAAAATTTCTTTTCTTGCAGGGTGCTTTAATTTTTCAATCCTTAGTTCAAGTTCTTTTTGTTTGAATTTATCAATAGACGGAGTAAACATTTCTCTGACTAAGTCAGCGTATTTTATTTTTCTGTCAATTAATTTGAGCTTATCTTGAATTGATTTTTCTTTTTCATCCATTGATTTTTCTAATTTATAATTTTTAGAAACTCCAAGTTGATTTAATTGGTGATCAATACTTTTTTGAGTCATTTCTTTATCAAGTTGAGCATTATGCTCTTTTTTAAGCTGAATGTATCATTTAGAATGCTCTGCAAGGTCTTCTTTACTTAGTGGTTGAAATAGAAGTCTTTTCTTTGCAAGCTCTGCCTTTCTTTTTTCAAGCTCAGGCATTTCTATATCTTGCTGAAATTTTTCCTGCATTTTTTGATATAGAGGCTTTTGCTTTTTTATTTCGGCCAGCTCAATTTCTCTTCTTTTTATTTCTTCCAACTCTTGCTGTCGCTTCATTTTGTTTTCTTGCATTTTTTCGAGTTCTTGCTTATATTCTATCTCAAAAATCGCATTTTTCCCTTCTTTTTCAAGCTGTTTTCTTTCTTTTTCTTCTTCTAACTGTCTGTTGATTTCATCTAAATGCTCTTTTATTTTTTCTTTTCTTCTTCTTTGTTCAGCTTGATATTCCTTTACTTTTCTACTATTTTCATCACTTTTTCGTTTTAGATCTTCGTAATATTCTTGTCTTGCTTGCTTATTTTGCAAATTTGGTTTTTTGTATTCGAAATCTTCTAAGGAATTAAGATGTTGCAAAGAGTTTTCAATATGGTTTAGCTTTTCTTCCAGGTCTTGTTTCTGCCTCTTTATTTCCCTCACTTTCGCTTTTCTCATCTCTGCATCGAAATCATTATCTTTCATCTTTTCCTTCTGTTTTGCTATCATCACTTGCAAGTTACGCTTTTCTTCACTAATCGCAATCACTTTTACTTTCAATCTCTCTGTTACTTTTCCCAAAATATTTCCCAAAACCTCATTTATTGCCTTAGGCAACTTACGATCAGCACTAATTTGGCTATTTAGCTTAGAAAGATAGGCTTCTACCATTAATTATTAACAGCAATTTAATACAGCCATGACTCATTTATATTAAAAATGGATTGTAGAAGCCAACGCACCTTTATAATGATCAAGCCTGACGGTGTTCAACGAAAATTTGTAGGAGAAATTATCAGCAGATTTGAACAAAGAGGTTTCAAGCTGATTGCTATGAAAACTCTACACATTTCTCATGACATGCTAAGGCAGCGTTATGCAGAACACAATGGAAGAAGCTCTTTAGACTCTCTTATCGAATATCTTGGATCTGGCCCTGTTGTTCCTATGGTATGAGAAGGTGTCAATGTTATTGAAATTTCAAGACAAATAATTGGAGCAAATAAGCATGCAGAAAGTGCCCCTGGGACTATTCGAGGAGACTTTTCTATTAAACTAGGAAGAAATATTGTCCATGGTAGTGATAGCGAAGCTTGAGCTCAAAAAGAAATTGCCCTCTGGTTTACACAAGAAGAAATTGTCACCTGGGACGACCATAGCAGTACTTGGGTTTATGAATAAATAAATGTTTGTACAAAATATGGGTAAATTAAATATAAATATGGAACCAGGGGTTAAAGAAATTAGAATTCACGCTCAAATGTCATGTGAAGGATGCTCAAACTCAATTACCAGAATTCTTAATAAAGTGGAAGGTGTTAGGAGTGTCCAATGTTCGGTGCCAAACCAGACTGTTGTAGTGGTAGCTGACCAAGCTGTGCAGCCTAATTTCTTGCTAGAGAAGCTTTCAACATGGGCAAGTGCATCAGGAAAGCAAATCAGTTTAATAGCATAGAGAACTTGGTTTAATTAAAAGATCACTTTTATAGTTGTTAGGATTAGTATCAAGTTTAATTTAATTTTATACTTGTTAACAAAAATGGATCGCCAATAGATTACATCTAGCTAATTATTCTTATTTATAATTAATTATTTAACTTATTCATAAATTTCTCTCAAATTTCATTATAAATTAGGAGAAAAACGATTTTTAAATTTTCACAGCTTCCATCTCCATAAGTTCATTTCTTCTCATTTTTTTCCTCAATTTTTCACCATCTGCAAAGGCTTCATCAAGATTTTTCCATATCCCTTTCTTCACACACTCTTCAGCTATTTTTATCATCATGCTATCAGCTATTTTATTTTGATGGTCTTGCAATAAAGCTCCTTCAACAACTGCATTGGTTTCTCTTGAAGGGTGGGTAATATAACCCATAGTTCTGTAAATATCCAGCTTATAAGTTATTTTGAATTCTTTGATTTTCATATCAGCACTGTGTGCTTCGATTTTATCTTTTGGGTCTGTTGACCATCTTCTCGTATTTTCTAGAGGAGGCTCTTCTGTGACATATCCCCATACGTAAGGGCTTTTTATGTTTCAATCGTAAGTTTTATAAGTCCTTGGCTTGAATAGGAAAAACAAAGTATCTCATAGCCAATAGACGATCCCATAAAAAGGCGCAAGAATATTATCTCTATAGATAGGGATGACAAGACATCAAGCAACGAGTAGTCTCACTCGATATCGACGGCAGCTTCGGAATCATCATATGAATTTTCTGTATGAAAACCCTCCTTGAAAAGGCCTGAATGTGTAAATCATATTTTTATAAAAGATGAGAATTATGATTAGAATTGTGTCAAGAAAATTAATATTTATTGATTGTTATTAAGTTTTTATTTAAACAATATTAGATAATTATAATAATATTGCTCTTGATCTATCAACTCTTTGAATTATTTAATTGTTTTAAACTTTATTAATCAACTTAAAAGTTAGCTTATAAAGATTGAATTGAAATAGCACTCTTATTGCAATTAAGGTATGGATATGATTTTTTATAAAAGCTTCATATTAAAGCAATATTAATTCTATTTTAATAACTGTTAATATGAGCGACTACGAGCCTGATTTCGATGAAAGTTCAAGTTCAAGAGCTTCTCCTAAGAAACGAGAAAATAAAGAAAAATCTCCGAAAAAAGATAAAATTGAAGCAAAACCAGGCTCATTGCCTTGAGAAGAAGAATCCATGACATATTCAAGAGATGAAGGAAGCAATCTCATTCAGCTGCAGCGAGAAAATGTTCAGTTAAGAAATAAATTAAAAGATCTTAGTCAAAGGCTAAATGATATTATAGAAATCACACAAAGAAAGCGATCAAAAAAGAGAGGAAGAAAAGTAGATACAAGTAAAGAGGAACTTGAAACTGCAACAAAAAAGCTTCAACTTTATGAGTAAATTTTATATAGAAAGCAATGGAAGAAGCTATCAGATAGGATAGAATCATTAAGAGATCCTGAATATGAGAGAATTCTTAAGGCAGATATTGAGAATGATGAAGCAGTTTTACAAAAATTAGAAAATAATGTCAAAAAAGGAGAAGCAAACCAAAAGAAAAGAGGAAAAGCTCTTGGAGGCGTTTTAAGCACTGGAGAAACTGAAGACATGTATAAGCTCTATAATGAGCTTCTAACTGAAAGCGCAATTTATTCCAAAAAATTAAAAAAAGTCGAAGACCGAGATCAACAAATTGAAAGCAGTTATAATGAAATGACACAAAAATTAAATAAATTGGAAAGCTATTATGATCAACTTAAAGACTTAGACGTCCCAGAACAAGATGAGTCTGAAAAGAAAACCAAAGATAAAATAACTCAATTGGAAAGAGAGCATGATATAAAAGTCAAAGAATTTAATAGTAAAATAAGGAAACTCAATGGAAGAGTAAAAGAACTGGCAGGAGAAATTGCAGAGGTTGATAAAGAGGAAAGTGAATTATATTTGGAAATAGAGAGAAGGAATTATCAAATAAGTCAAGCTCAAAATAATATATCAAAAGTGAGAGGCAGCATGGAATTTATGGGTGAGAAGAAAGGTACTAAAACACCATCGTCAAATTTCTTTGAGACTGAGCTTCCTGATGATGTGACTGACAAAAAAAGTTATCGATAAAAGTCAAAATAATAAATTAAAAGTATGTAAAAGTCAAGAATTTTAAGGATGAATGTTTAATTGTTTTGAGCATTAATCTAGCTTGCTGATCCCACTTTAAGGCTCTTATACAATTTTGAAATTTCTTTGGTAAATATTTAATAATGATTGATTGAATAAATATACAGCAAAATGAATAATAATTCAAATCTCGATTCTTTATATAGATTTCAAGGTATTCCCAGTTGTATTGCTTAAATTTTTTAGATCAGAAACTTATTGGAATTCCATTTTTTATTAAAAATTTGAAAATAAATGTGGCTAATGCTATAAACCATAATTTAAAAATAATATACTGTTATGGGGTGTGCATCAAGTCATCAAAAAACTGCAAAATCAAGTATCAAGCTTAATCGAAAATTTATAGAACTCAAGTCCATAGACTCAAAAAAATTATATTTTATTAAAACTCCTGAACTAGAAAAAATTAAAGAAGAAGGAACACAAATTGGCCTTGATATTGAAACAACATATATGAACAAGATAATAATTAATAAAGAACGTCACAATTCAATGCACTCTCAAAAATTCCAAATAATTGGTGCTGTATAATTATAAACTTACGAATATTTAATTAACCTTATAAATCCTTATGCTTTTGAATTTAAGTGTGTTATATAAAAAGATGGCAATAGAAACTATTCATAATTATTTTAATTTAAAAAATTGACTTGTTACGATTCTTTAAATTATGATTAAGAAATCTTTGATTTAGGCGAGATGTGGCTACCAGTCTAGGAATGGGTCGTCTGAAGCTCTTACAGATGGTGATAAATTTGGGGAATCTGGATACCTTGAAAAGTTTGATGTATCATCAGGGGATCTCACAGTTGGTCTGTATGGCATATCTATTGCTTTTGCAAGCAATCTTATCCAGTCTAATCCTGAAAACCATCTATGATTTTTGATATCGTTAACTCCGTTTTTTAAATTTCCATATCTTTTAGACAGATCAGCCACAAGTAAATGCTTCACTAAGCTTTTTGCATTTTTGTCAAAATTTCTTGGGAATTTTACTTTACCTTTCAAAATTTTTTGGTATATGGCCATAGGTTCCTCATCAGTAAATGGGTCTATTCCAGCAAGCATTTCATATATTATAATTCCCAAAGTTCACCAATCTACTGGTTTTCCATGACCTTTATTCAGTAGAATTTCTGGTGCCAAATACTCAGGTGTTCCGCACAGTGTATAAGTTCTTCCTTCAACTACCTTCGCAAATCCAAAATCTGTAAGCTTTAAAAAGCCATCATGACCAATCAGTAAGTTTTCTGGCTTTAAATCTCTATAAATAATATTCTGTGCATGCATATACTCAAACATTGTTGTTATCTGAGCTGCATACAGTCTTGCGTGGCTATTATCCAATTTCCCAATAGTTCTTAAATAACTAAACAGTTCTCCTCCAGCAACAAACTCTAAAGCAAGATATAAATATCTGTCATCTTGAGTAAAACCAATTAAATTTACTAGAAAAGGATGCCTAATAGTTCTCAGAATAGAAAACTCTGAAATTACGTGATCTACTTGTTTCATCTTTAGAATGTCAGCTTTTTTCAGGATTTTCAATGCTGCGTAGTCGCCTGTGGACTTGACTCTGCATAAGCGAACTCTTCCAAAGGAGCCTGTGCCTAGTGTTTGGAGAACTTCAATGTTTGATAGCTCCAACCGTCTATCCATTTATTATATATGAGAATTTGTAAATTTTAAAAATATTTTTTGGGTTAATGAAAGATCAAGAAATTCGAATTTTATGAAATAATATGGGAAAATAGGCTAATTTATTAATTATTCAAATAGACCGAATCCTTCTTCTTGATTTTCTTGATTCTCTTGATTTGTTGAAGGCTCAAATGGAGGCTCTACAATCCCATCTAAAGTATTACAAGTAGTCCCAAAAGGACCTTCCTTTTGGAAATGACTAAAATGTTGAGCTTCTACTAAAGATTTGCCACATAAATTGCAGAGTGCTTTTTGTCCTCTGCAAATTGGAGATGTACAAGTAATAAAATTGCATCCATCTTCTTTTTCAGTTGCACACCCACAATTTGGGCATCTTTTCCAGTTTCTGCTCAAGAGCATATCATTCAAATTTTCCTCAGGATTTACTTTTTCATATTCTTCACAAGTGAGTCCTGGATGGCTGCCTCTTTTACACGGAATACAAACACCAACTTTGCATTCAGAACAAGCTGTTACTACATCTTCGGGGAAAATATACCCAAATCCTTTGCAATCAGGCACAGGGCAATGAATAGCTTTTCCTTCTGCTACGAGTTTTTGTGCTTTTAAACTGACCCTCAAATCTTTGATTTTTTGTACTTGGTCAGCAGTTATGTGCTTATTTACTATTGTGTCAGGAATCATTGCTTTGCATTCTGGGCAAGCAATTTCTTCGGCATACACTTTGCCGGTGTCAATGTAATTGACTAATACAAGATTTATACATGCAAAACAGAAAATGTCAGAACAGTCCAGTTTAACAAAATTTGGCTGCTTTGACATACAAATCGGGCATTTTATAACCGGTGCTTCAATTTCTGCATTGTAGTAGGCAAGCTCACAGCAAATTTCTAATAATTCTCGCTGTTTTTGCTGCAATTTCATCAGTTCAGGATCATAAGCAGCCTCTTCTAATACGTCTAAATCTGCAAAATAAAAAGCGAGATCTTCTTCTGCATCTTCAACAACTTGATTTTGCCTTGGAACTTGAACTGGGACTGGTGCAGGAACTCTGACTTCATCTTCATCGCCAAATAGATCAAATCCTACAAGACCATCTATTTCAGCTTCTTGTTCTTTAGGTGGTTCTTCGTGATTATTAATGATATTTTGATGTTCTATGATGAATTCATCAGCTCTGATGTTGAAATTTTTAAAAGGAAGCTCATCTTCTATGAGTTCTTTGAAGCCTAAATTTTGGGGAGCCTCTGCAAGTGGCATGTCTGAGCTTGTTCCTCTTGAAAGAGAAGGTAGCGGAGCATTTATTTCGTCCTCTAATACGTGAGAATTAAATATTTTCTTAAGTGGAGCATTTAGGGATCTTAGTAAACGGGCTAAATATTCCATATTTGCTTTATAAGAACAGGTCAGATCTCAAGCATATTTGTTGGATATGTATAATTCATTTTTATCAATACTTTCCAGTAAGAAATTATTTGATGACATTTTAATTATGAATAAATAGCTGACACTCCAAAATTTTCACTGCTTCTCAGATTTCTTATATCTAAATTTTATTGATTTCATATTGTCATTTAATAAAAAACTGAAAACCATCGGTTTCTATTTGACTTTCATTATTATTCACTATTACTCACATTGTACAGGATCATAGCCATATTGGTCATCTAAATGAAATATGAATAATATCATATATTTTACTAAAGTTATTCAAAAAATAAATAAATATAAAAACTTCTCTGCTTAATTATTTCTTTTAGTCTGCTTATAAATAATTAGTACCAATTAAAGGTTATACTCTTTTCTTCATTTATTGACATTTAAAGCTATCAAATATTACTTTCATAAAATACTTATTTCATTGAGCATTAAATGTTTACAATTTTGCCTCTGCTAAATAACTTTCAAATTAAAATTGCTTCAATTATTCATTTCTTAAATGTCGGAGAGAAAATTTCGAAGCCTTACGCCCCGTGTTCAAAAAGTTACAGATACAAGCTATATAAGCGAGCCTCTTCAACAAATTGATGAAGAAAGCAATGAGGTAAGTAACCAGCTGCGTCTTATACGAAGCAGATATGATAAGCTTAAAGATCTCAATCGAATCAAACGTTTAAAAGTAGAAAAACTAAAAAAAGAAATTGCTCAAGCCAAAAAAATTGGAAACTCGATGCAAGGTGATAAGTACAATTTAGAAGCCAAAATCATAAAACTAGAAAATTCAATTGAAATGGCCAAAGCTAAACGAATTGAAGAAGAAGTTTATGCAAGAAGTTATATGCATATCCTAAATAGGATGAGAGAAGAAAAACTAATTCTAGACAAGCAAGCACGTGTAAGACAAGACGAACTTAGTACTAAAAAGCAAGTTTTAACTTTAGAAGAGCAAAAAACTCGGCAAGCCTACGAAAATCAGTTGAAATCACGAATTGAATTAAAAGAACTTAAACACCAAATGGATACTGAGAAAAGGCAGCAAGAAGAGTCTTTAAAAGTTATCGAAAAAAAAGCGCTGGAAAGAGAAAAAGCTTTATCACGACTCGAAGAAAGAACAAGAAGGAGGGAAGAATTAGCAGAAACTGCAAGAAATGAAGCATCAAGCCAAGAAACTTTTGACTTAAGGCAAAGTTTGCAGCTTCATAGATTTTGGTATTTGGTGATTAATAAAAGGATTAGCTATGAGCTGGAACGAGGAAGTGATATCGAAAAAGCTTTTCAAAAAATAAGAGTTGCCACTGGGCTTCATGATATTGAAGAAATTGTTAGAAGATTTTTAACAAGAGAGCAAAGTTATACAGAATTCATTGATGTCGTAAAAGAAACCGAAAAAAAGCTTGAAGAAGTCAGAGACAAGACAGACGCTGCCAGATCTCAGCTGCAAGATATACAATTTGATAGAGAAGGCGATGGAAAGTTACAGAAAAAGATTAGAGAAATTGAAGAAGCTTATACTGAAGAATATAAAACTTATGTAATTGCATGTGAAAAATGCAAAAAATATCAGCTTGTTACAGATAAAGTTAAAGACTGGGTAGTTAAGCATTTGAAGATTCTCAATAATGAAGATGAAATAGGAGAGTTAACTGAGCTTTTCCAGAAACTGAATGATTCTGTAATTTTATTACTTGATAAAGTCGCTGATA
>CATKHM010001143.1:0-11032 GCA_949751825.1 Blepharisma undulans | reverse complement strand
ACAATTTAGACTCAAGAGACCCTGATCCATTCTATAACGCTTTTAACATCAGCGTTTTCAAGTATGGAGAGGTGCTCACTGCTATTTATATGAAAGTTGCCTTGTCTGATTTCTTGACGCTCTTTGCAGCGAGAACCAATAGTTGGTTTTGGACAAGAAAGCCAGGCTATATTTTGTTGTTTGCCTTTATTTTTGCAACATTGTGTGCAACATTCTTTTCGACTTATTGGTTTTTGAACTTCAACAATGGAGATTCTGGGAATATGCCTGATATGAAGCCGATTTCGTGGAAGCTTGCTGGATTTATTTGGGGATTTGATATTGTCTTTTTCATATTGCAGGATATAGTGAAGGTTTATCAGTTGAAGTTCTTTGATTATTACTATAGTCTTAAAGGGAAAGATACTGGATACTCTGGAGCTGTTCTTACTGATACTTTCTTGGTCTTTACTGATGGGAAGGAAGGTAGAGGAGGAGCTAAGAGATCCATTGTTACCAGAAGGTCGATGGCTGCAGCAGGAGTTTAAATAATAATACTCTTTCATATAAAATGAGCTTTCTCTAATAATCTCGATAAAATTCTAAATGACCATATAATTTCTAAATTTAGTAATTTTTATTGGAATTAATGAATAATAAAATCAATTATCATGCCATATAAATTATTAACAAAAGAATAAATTTAATAGCTAAAAAAATTAAGGTTAATATCAAAGAATTTGAGTTGGCAAATAAACTAGAATCCCGCTAAAAACAACTCAGCAAGTCAAATTCTATTGGTTTCTATCAAAATATGGACCAATTGTCGGACACTATTGAATTTAATAAAAATCTTGCACTTGTGAGAAATCAGATGCTTGGATACACCTCCAGGCTCAATCAGCTGAAGGCCGAGTCCAGACAGCCTCTTACAACCTATAAACCTGGCTCAAACTGAACCAGTGAATTTATAGGAATCCATGCCTCCTACTCGTATGATTATTTTCCAAAGAAACGCGGGAGAAAACCAAAAGAGGTAGATTTGGCAGAAACTATGAACAAAAACGGCGAAATTACCTTTACATGCAAAAGCTGTAAGCGTGTTTTAGAGATTAAGAAGAAGTATGCAAAGGAGCAGTGCCAGACATGCTATAAAAAGAACAAGAAAAACGATCAAGATCAAAAATTTGTATATTCTTAATAATTATTCACAAAGCGGCGCAAGTTTATGAAATGCACTGCTTGATAATGTATCTTAAGTGAATTGTACTAAATGGTTATTTTATTCAAGTGAATAAAATCCGCCAATCATTAACTAGATTGAATGAATTAAAGCTTTTCTTTTATGGGGCTTTATCATTGTATAAATAATTCATTGCGATTACTATACAATATTTTTATTGAATTTTTTTATTTATTTAAATTAATATATTACCAAAAATCTTATTAGAAATTCTACAATGAACTTATTAGTTTTCCTGCATTTGAGTCAGGAGTTTTTGATGCTGCTCAATCGTCTCTTTATAAATGCTTAAAAGCTGTTTTAGCTGAGGTACAGTATAAGATGGAAAATCATCGTCATCTTTAAGTTGTTCCATATCCTCAGTTGCCTGCCTCATTATACTGATTCTTTCTTTCGCTGTGTTTTCTATTTCTTTTGCATCTTCTTCTATGCCAATAGGTCTCCAATTAAGTTTTTCTTTTGTTTTAAATTCAATTACTTTGCTCATCTCTTTGAAGCAGTCATTCAAATTACCAATTAGTACCTCTACAAGCTTTCCAGCCTGGTCCATCGAGCGTTCATATCCTCTCTGAATAAAATAGAGAAACTCTCTATCTCCTTTTGCTGATTCCAAATTAATTCCATTCGTATGAATATGTTGCACAAGTTCAATTGAATTTTTAACCGGCTCCCTATCACTTATAGCTTTTCTGAGTTGATCTTGCAGTCTTGCATAAGCAGCTTCTTGTTTTTTTATTTCATGCTGAAATTGCACATCTCTGGAATTTAATTTGGCGTTTTCTTTTCTTAGATCTTCTCTTTCTTGTGTTAGCTTGTCCTTCTCTGATTTGAATTTTAAATTATTTGTAGTTAAACTGTTTTGGAGTCGCGATATTTCGTTTTCTAGATCACATTTTGTATCAGTTAATCTATCTATTTCACGTGATGCTTCTTTTAGCTCATTTTGGGCATCAAAGAGCTTATTTATAGTTTCTTGTCTGGCATATTGTTCTCTTTGGAGTCTTGAAATAATTTCAAGCAGGCAGTTTGTGATTTTTTCCTGATCTTCTTGGGGTAAATTTTCCAGGCTTCCAATAGATGGGCAGTCTATTGAGGCTATAAACTGAGAAATATAGTCAATTTTGCTTTGGCGGTCTTCCATTTATTATGGATATCAAAATTTAGTTATTAAATTTATCAAAAGTACCTAAAAAAGATGGGTAATCTCCACAAGAATACATATGACTTTCAGCTAATTTCCTTCTTATAGTCAAATCTAATATTGAATTCTCTAATTCAGCTTTTCGATTTCGCAAATTTTCGAGCCTCGATAGAAGCGTGGCTGATTCAGAAGTCAATTTAGCTGAATTTTCTTCCAATTGAGAAATCAATGCTTCTCCTTTTTCTTTTTCAATATAATTTTCATTGAGTTTTTCCATAAACTTCTCCAATGATTCTTCGACCTTGTGTAGATAGATAAATTCATGTGTGTTAGCTTGGGGAGGAATAGAGCATTGAATTGACCTTGATTCTTTTTGTATGATTTCATGTCTGAGAATGGGGAGCACGAGCTCCAGAAGTTTAGTAATTCGTTTTGTTTCATCTTTTGCTTGGCTCGTAATTTTTTCTGCCTCTTTTTCTGTTTCTTCAAGCATTTCTCTGAGAGTTTTATTCTGGCTTGAGAGAAATTCAATTTTTTGTGTCAAAGAAGCAGTTCTATCCATTTATCATCATTATTAACGTTTATGCATTAGTTGGAATCAACAATTATAAAAAAGTCGTAAAACTTTTTTATTGCTGAATTTAGCAAATATAATTTCCAAAATTAATTATTTTAGTCGTTCAAGAAACAGTTTATAAATTTCAAAATTAATTAATAAAACCTCAATTAAATTAAAATTTTATAATTTATATATCTGTTTATTTTAATGATTACAAAATATATAATAGCATCAACTAATATTCAAAATTTAAATTTTTTGAAGTATCCAAGAAGCATCATAAATTTTCTATAATTTGAGATTACTATGTCTTTTCTTACTTTTAATCTCAATTTTTAATATTTATGTCAGATTTAATGTTTTTATATCAGAGATTCAATTAATAACTTTTGCTATTGAGCTATGCTTAGGCCTTGATTATTGTAATTTGAATAAAATTCATACACTCAGTGGCTGTGTTTGTCTTCTGTGAGTTTAACTGCTGATTAATTGCTGAAATAAAGATACTTAAAATAAAAAAATTCTGATATTAAAATTAATATCAAACCAAGGATTATTTTTTTAAAAGAGCGACATTTATCAATGGATAATTATAATACTATATATCTCTCTAGTTTTTATAATATTTATGAGATATCTGATCTTTTTTTCTTGATATATCTAGTTCTAATCAACTCCACAGGCTTTTCTGACAAATCCTCTGGATTTGCTTCATCAGAAAAATTTAAATCACTTAAATTGAAGTTGGTGCTCTGAACTTTTCTTATTCTGATCTTTTCACCAAGCTGATTCAAATTTTCTCCTGAACTTAAAACAGCTCGCATTCGATTTGGATAGATAGGCATAGACTCAGGATTATTCAATGCTGATGGTGGATACTCAGGAATTATAATATTTGCATGATAATTCATATCATATGGTATTTGATTTTTATTTGATATTTCTTGGGTTTCAAAATCATTAGTTTCTATAGAAAAATCAATCTGTCCATAATTTACTAAATTGGGAGAAATTCTTCTTTTTTTGGATAACTCATAAAAGGGCTCACAAGGATGAAGTTGAGGACTATGGTAGCGCTGATATTCACGCTTAGATCCAGGTGTCACAACTGAAATGCTGGACAGTTTAGATTTCTTTTCAGGGCTTTTATCCATTTTCTATTATTAAAATTTTGATTAAGGAGAAAAAGAACAAGTAAATTAAAATTTTTAACTATAACTGATAATCAAGGAGTAGAAATTGAGTACAATTTAAGAATTATTCCACTAAGTCTTTAGATGTAAAATAATGCTTATTTGCTGACAATCTGTCCAAATATGATAATTTAAATATAATGATGCATATTAAACATATCACTCCTGGCCTCCAGGCAGGACCGCTAGAAGTCACTGTTGATTCTCGAAGTGGCCTTCATGATAGCCTAATGAGGATAACAGTCAAGGATTTCACAGGACGGGTAAACATTATTTTGGAGGGAAATGATCTGGTGAAAGCATTTGAAAAGATTAACCCAGATACCAAGCTCAACTTAACAAATTTTACAGTTAGTGAAAACTACGATTTGCTGAGCAACTATTTCCCAGCTTTTATCCCCGGCACCAATGTCGCAACTCACGGATCTGATTTTGCATGGTTTATTCACATTTCTCACAGCACTATGCCGTCCATAAGATTCACCCACAAGAGCAGCTCATACTCAATCACCCCTGATACTCAAATTGATTCCATCGACCTCAGTCAATTGTATGCACACAAAGAACAAAGCAACTTATCTCCTCAGAAACTTCTTGGGCCAAATAATGAAAGATTTTCATCACTGCAGTTTATCAAAGACAGCTGCAATCAAAATACACCAATAATAGCTTCCTGCTATGCAGTAGTGTTTGATAGCACCTCATCATACAATCCTCCAAATACAACAGATTACATGATAAAGATGAAAATTACAGATCAATCGATTTTCCCTGACTATGCCACCTTAACTGTTTTCCATAAATCCCCTCAAAACATGGTAAAAGTGGCAGGGATTGGAGATATCATTAAGATTGAGCAATTTTCGTTCAAAATCCATAAAGGAGGGCTAAGCGCTACAGGCTCATCAAGCTCTAAAAGTTCTAAATTTTTCTTATTTGCATTAGAAGAAGACAAGCTCCCTCCATATGCATGCTATGGTGGACAATTTCACCAAGTTTCAGAGCATTATCATATGTTAGAAAGCTTAAGAAAATGGGTGACTCAGCAATTTGCCCAAAAACTGCCTACAGAACTGGAAGGAACTTCTGCTTTAAGCAGTATAACAACAACGTCAGAAACAGATATCCTGGTAAGAATTTACGGTGTCTACAAAATGGGCGTCGCAAAATCTGATCCTTCTGCAATTATTTGTTATGACCAAAATAATGTGAGCCAAATAATTGTCCCTGCCGAAAGAGAAAAGCTTTTGAAATGGCTTCAGCCAGGACTTTGTGTAAGAGTAAGAAGCGTCATTTTTGAGAATGGAAGAATTTCTTTGACTTTTTATTCAGATATCCATATTGTTCCTGAATGGATGAGTTTATGCCAAATCCCAATGATTTCTGAAAAAGAAAGAGAAATGCAAAGAATAGCTGAGGCTTATATACAGCCTGAGAAGAAAAAAGTGAGAACTATTGTCAGCCAAAATATGAAAACTGCCCCAATTGTGTCTTTTTCAAGACTAAATAACTTAAACTACGGAATTGACTTCAGAATTGAAGGATTTGTTGTCAAAATTTTGCCAAATCACCCAAGAGAACTGGAAGGAATGGTATGCAGAGAATGCGGGAAAAAGACAAGTCTCGATTTTTGTGATAAATGTAACATTGAGACTGATATTAAATGCCAATTAAGTTTATTTGTGTGGGATGGAAGTGAAAATGAAGAGAGTATTGTGAAGCTGATTGTTTCTGAAGAGAACTGCTTTAAATTCACGAATTTGTTGGAGTGGAATAAAATGAAAGAACTGGTATTAGATCCTGACTCAACAATGGAGTTTGGAGTGAGAGTTTCAGAACTTGGCTTTGAAGTGGTAGAAACATCATTGCTCATTTAATCTAATAATTCTTCAATTAAATTATAAAGGTTATTGATTAAGTTCATTTGTTGAATCATTAGATCATAAGGTTATATTATCTCTTAGCATACTCATGATAAGCATAACATCCTTATAGTTTTCTTCAGGAATATTGTCAAGCTCTGGAAGAGCTGAATCAAAGGCTTCTTTTGCAATATATAAAGCTTTCTTCAAGTCTCCATGAATTTCATATGAAAAAGTTGCCAAACTTAAAGACAGTCCAAGTCTCATTGGACTAATCGGAGATAGCTCTTTTGTTGCTGCTTTAAAGGCTTCTTCTTCAGCTCTCAGCTGCTTATCCCGTGACTCTGATCCATATATCCCTATATTTAGTTCATGTGTCTGAAACTCAGCTAAATATCTATAAGCTTTTTCTTTTAATTTTAGCAAAAATATCTTAATCTCAATTTGAGTTTGATTCTGCATCCAATCTTCAATAAAACTCAAAGTTTCCATGCACATTTCAGTCATTTGCCCCTCAACCTTTTGTCTATACATTCTCATTAAATTTTCATTTTCTATTCTTTCAAGGCTGGATTCTTTCATCTCAATACCAGCAATAACTCATCACTCTCTTTTTCTTTGGCTCATTAAATTATTAAACGCCACTGATATCAAATTTCTTATTTCATTATCCAAAACTTCAGTTTTTCTCATTATCTTTTGCACAAAGCCATACATGTTTTCATATCTCTCTGCAGATTCTGCAAGCTTAGCTTGAAAAATTAAATTTTCCATTTTATAGTAAAAAATTATTTTTGAGTCATATTTAAGTTAAACTGGGAATTCTCTGTTGATAGGGAACTCAAAAACGACTTCTTTGTTGGTCAATCTGTTGTAAACAGCACTCAAAGTGTCTAACTTTTCCTCAAACTTTTCTCTGTCTTTTGGATCCAATAGAACCTTGAATACACGTTTTCCATCTGTCTTGATTCTCATTCTTTTTCCCAAAATTGTAGCAGGGAACACCAGATCATTCAAAATAGCTTCATGGACACTGGTAAGAGTCCTTGAGTATGGGCGCTTCTGTTGTCCTTTAGATTTGAGGTATTTTGGTAAAATTGTCCTTGAAAATATAATAGCGACTGGTCTCCTGAATCTCTTTTCAAGCTCACTCAAAAGTCTTGCATATATTCTTTTGACTGCTTGCAGTGATCTATAGTGGAACATGATTACAACAGCTTGGCGGACTGATCCTCTGAACTTTCCATCGAACTCACTTGCTCCGGTAATAAAAACATCACGAAGTTCACCCTTAAGGTCGCTTGCCGATGCTTCGATTTCACCTAATGTTTGTGCTACATGATACTCGAATTCTGTAGGCTCGCTTCCTTTCTTGATGATTTTGTTTTTGGAGTCGGACATGTGTGGACCCTATTTATTTATGCATTACTTATGAGTGGAAAATTAGGTAATGATTATTCTTTAGTATAATTAGTTTCGGTTAAAGCAATATATTGGCTTATTACAGAGCTTACTTGAGATTTCATTTCAGTATTAAGCTCTTTGCGGATGCATCGTTTGTAAAAGAATAAGAGTAAGGATAAAGCGGTAAAAATTAGGAGGAGGATAAAGGAAATTGTGAGGAAACTTACTGATTCGTGGCTTTTTCGGTGAAATTTGTGAGTGGGAGGTGGATATTGGCTGGATTGGCATACTAATGGTGGGGTTTGGAAGCCAGCACAGATTGCGGATAATACTTCGTCTGCTTCGAGATCTCCTCTGAAGGTTTGGTTGTTTATGATTATTGTAGGGTAAAATGAGATGCCTGATTGAATAAATCGTTTTTTCTCATTTTTCAGGATAAAATTTTCAGATAATGCATAATTATTGTTTTCAAAACTGCTTTGTACACAGTCATTTATATCAACAACATCTATTTTCGCTTTTTTCATTGCTTTTTCTGCACATTTCTCTGTGAAATCAACCTCTTCGCATAGTCTATCAAGTTCTTTCACATAATTCCATCATATATCTAGCCTCCCAATTCTTCTTGCAAGCTTATAAATGCAAATTTGTCTCAAATCTTCAAAAATGATATCTCTCCCATTTCTGGGCCCTTCAAAATCAGGGTCAGGAGCACAATATCTTCCTCCACTAACACAATCCTGATGATCCACAGTAAAATTTTTTTCTTGACAATCTGTACACACCCATAGAACATAATGAGGAGTCATTATTGCCGATTCCAAGTCAAACATCTTTCCATATCGCGCGAACTCATCTAAAAACTCTCTTGTGGCTGCATTTTCACTTGACATTCACATTTCTCATTCCACTTTATTATTTGGATGATTCATTTCAAAAGTAAGACCAAGAACAATATGAAGAGAATCTAGCTCAATATCACTAGCCAATGCATTTATTAAGATTTCACCATCAGATTTGCTTATGAGAAAAGAAGGAATAGAAATATTACCTGCTGTTCCGTCATCAATCATTAGGACACGAGAAATGTCTTCGTCGGAGTCATCAATTATGATAACTGCTGAAGCGCCGATATTTTGGGCATTGCGGACTTTTGTTGTATATGAGCATTGTCCTCGGGATAAGAGAATAATGTAACCATCTGGCTTGTGATAGCCATCAGAATATCTGGGGCGGGTTAAACTTTTGCAACCATATTTCTCTTTTTCATTTTCTGGCCAGTAAGGATGGTTGATAATTGATGAGCCATAAGGGGGATTTCCGAAATTTGCAAGGGATGAAGGGATAATGTTTGTGTGATGTTTTTGTGCTATTTGTTCTTTCAAAGAATTAGGGCTGTGAACATAAATTTTTGCAAAAGCAATTGCAAAAAAGTGATATAAAAGTATCATTTAATTTTTAAAATGGTATAGATTCTATAACTTATTAGTGAATAATTAAAGTTATAATTAGTTTATTTACACAATTTATATAATGGAATCGTAATTTATTTCAATGAATAAAAGCCCAAATAGAATAAGCTTACTTTTAATTGCTATTTTGAATTATATCACTAATTTGATAGCCTTTCGGAATTAATTTGGCTTACAAGAGTTAGAATTTTAACAAAGAATAAGCCCCATATCAACTGGGCTGATTAGGTTAAATTACATAAAAATTTTATATATGGAAGAACATAGGGATTCAGCTAGATTCGAATGCTTAATCTGTTTTGATTCCGCTCATGAGCCAGTTCTTACCCTCTGTGGACATCTATATTGGTAATTGTAATTTAGCTGGAGCTGTATTTACAACTGACTGCAGCAAAATCGCCAATCTCACACATGCCCTGTTTGTAATTCAGGAATTTCAAACGAAACCATAATCCCTATCTACACCAAAGAAGAAAACAGGCCTCACAATGAAAATCTGCCTCCTAGGCCAAGTGCCCAGAGACAAGAGCCAGTGAGAAATGAAGGATACAATCCCTTCCGTAATCTAGGCGAGCGTTTTGGTTTTGCAGGCCCAGGTGAAGGTGTCACAATGTCTGCTGGCTTTGGATTTTTCCCACCAGTTGCTCTCTTACTAGCCACAACGAATTTTTCATCAGGAGACTCTGCTTACGCCCCTTTAGATACAGTAGCTCCTAAATCAGTTTTAGCGTGTACACTGGTTTTGTTTATGCTGTTAATGTTTATTGCATTCATTTAATACTAGCTTGTCACTAAATTTTTCAAATAAACATAAATGGGCGAGAATTGCCAAGACTGCAAAACCATGGAAGCTTCATTTATTTGTGTCTGTTTGGAGAGGCACTTATGTGATAACTGTTTATTGACACATATATCAAGCTCAGAAGGAAATGAGCATCGACCTGTTTCTTTGACTCATCCTTTATTGACGTTATTGCTTGAGGCGAGCGAAGATGCTGATAATGCAGAAGAGTGCATAATACATAGCCATGAAAATGTAAAGCATAATAAAATACATACTCAGGTACAAAGGCTTCAAAAATTCAAAGAAAGGACCAGCACGTTGGTTGACTCCAAAATACAAAAATTAAGAGCTGAGCTAGAAACAGAGTCAAATGAAGAACAAAAATCGTCTGAAAGCAGCGAAGAACCTCCAACATTGCATATCCCAGTACCTAAAACGCCGGTCCCTCCTATAGAAATAAAACCGCGGCCACTGTCATCTTTAAGCACAATTTTAAAAGAGGAGACATCAAGACAGAGATTTTCAACAAGGCCATCATCAAGGATACAGTTTTTATCAACTTCTCCTGCTTTCGAAGAAAATAATATGTCTTTGCAAATTGAAGAACTGAGATCAACTCCAAAAAGCTATTCGAAGCCATATGAAAGCAAAAAAGATATTTTCAAGTCTTTAGAAGTTACTCGGAAGGAGCCGAGCCGTTTACTTGTTAGTAGTATGTCAGAGAGAAAACATTTGGATGCGCAAGAAAATGTATTATCAAAATCATGGAGTTCTAATAAATCAAATTATAAAGTCATTTTAGTAGGAGATCGAGGAGTAGGGAAAACCACCTTATTATCAACTTTCATGGCAAGCCATGGTGGATATAATCGCAAACCAGGCATAGGATATGCTTCAAGAATGGTCAATTTCATTGAAAATTCAATTGAAGCCAACGTTTGAGATATTTCCACTTCCAACAATTTTTCAGCAATAAACAAATCTTGCATGTATGGAGCATATGGTGGACTTCTCTTATTTGATTTGACAAGAGAGATCACATTTTTTGGGCTCGAAAAAAGAATAGAAGAGTTTGCAAAAGAATCGGACCCTCTTTCAGTTGTTATTTTGGTCGGCACAAGATTAGATGTCACAACTCATAACCCTCGATCAAGATTTATCTCTTTTGAAAGAGGCCAAGAATTCGCTAAAAACAACGGAGCTCTTTATGATGAAATTTGCTGCCAAAACTCTGACCATGTTAATGAGCTTTTAAAAAGGTTAATGACAGAAATATATAGGAGGAGAATTTATAAAAGCAATTAATGTAAATTGTTTATTATTTTATAATTAATATCTGGTTGTATTATATGACCCACAGTCAGGACATTTCATCCCGATAACATGAAATCTCAC